>JANUWG010000198.1:0-14055 GCA_025175695.1 Eugenia klotzschiana
TGCCGGCCATGATCGGATGGCCCGTGGGCAAGGGCCGCCTCACCCTGGGCCGGTGGGGCCGCGACGGCTATCGCCCAAGGCCGTCATAGCCTCGGCAGCCATGGGCGAGGGCCCTCGCAACCCCGCCGACCATGGTCAAGGGCATAGCACCCCATTACAGGTATTTCCACCAGGGTTGTGACGTCCCAAGCCGTCACATCTAACTATTATTAATAGTCAAGTAAATATTTTCATGCAGTGGAAGATTTTAATTACAAAATAAGTTGGAACCAACAAGTTAATAACACAAGCCAAACGTTACGATTAGCATAGCCAATATTCATATACATAAGTTCGTACGAGCACATTGGTCAACCCAGTTACTATTCACATGGAGATGTTAATCTGGGGATAACATATAGTACCTACCTCATCTACCTATGGACAATACATCTCCCACTTGATCATAATTCAAAATGCCGCCACCACAACTCCAGATTTACGAACTTCCAAGAAGTATCAACCGGCCACTCCGATCCCTAGCCTAAACTGCTGCTGTTGCCTCCACCGACTACTCTACCGTCGGCATCGTCGTCACCATCATCTTCCGCGTCAAATAGGTCATGGAGAATGGGGCCCTCACGCTGTCCATCTACCACCGAATGATGGACATGAATCAGTACTATACTGGGGCCATGCCGACTCCAACGTCGACGGTAAGGGTCGCAATCACATGGGTAAAAGTAATCCCAAACTCATTGAGTATCTCAAATTCCTACATCTCAGTGACTAGCTCGATAGGGAGGCCGTAATGAGAACCCAGGGAAATAGGAATGAAACCCATCTATTAATCTAAAAACCATGAATATCGCAAGTATAAGTTTCCTTAGAGAGTAAATTCAATCACTCTAACGCTCGCTCGATTTATCATACCACTCGAGTCCACACCTAGCATAGCAATCATGTCATAAACCAATCTTCACATACAAGGATCCATATATATCGGCGCATCACATGAATATGCAAAATGCAAATGAATGAATACAAGTCTCCCACGTGCACCGCTTACCACCACTGTTCCAAAGTCAGTTCCCGACTCATAATATTAGTACTTTTCCTAATTTTACTGCCGACCCTCATGGCAACTTCCCGCCAAGAGTTCCTCACTCCAAGGCTTCGCGTTATTACCACGTGATCCACATGGTGCCACCTACTTGGGCATCCCACCTCCCTTGGGGAATTAATCACATATTGTTCCTATGGCCTCACTCTCACCACAATTTCGATCACCATATGTTATGGGAAGATAAATGAATGCAAAGATATGCCTCTTGTAGTACACCAGCGAGCAAATTCACTAAATTCCTAATGCACCAAAATTCATATTAAGCACACTAAGTACCACAATTCAATCATAAAACGCAACTCTAACATTCATTTGTTGAAATCAACTACACAACCAGCATGAGCATATGTTCCTTACTAAGCTCAATTATTCCGAGAACTACGTGTGTAATTTCTTATGCTTTCGAACTTGAGGTTTGTTTGGTCTATGCTTTTACAACCAATTCGGTGCTCCTTTACCACAATTTTCAGCCATACCAACACGTATCTGCATGGGGCGATACATAGGCGACATTTCATGGTGCTTTTCCATCTAACCACCATTCAAAGTCGAGTCCCCTAGGGATAAACATCCATAATCAATACTAAACCGCTCGTCCGCAATATCTCAGTGTACTTTTGGTGCAAAACGGCCTTCTAGCAATGCATATGGTGCGGTGCCTTTACCCAACAAATATGACCCTATTATAGCCTATAATTCATTTTTTTTTTATGACCAAGGTGTTCGAGTCAGCTAGCTTACGCTACGCACACCTCGACTAATCCTCGGGAAGGGCTAGCGCAGCAACCCACCGTCACGACCCTCCACTTAAATCACCGATGTCCAGTAGAGAGTTTGAATCCAAAACCTAACGCTCGTGAACACACAATCCCAAGCTCACCCTGCTAACTGGGCTACCAATGGGTGGGTAAGTCCCACTAAAAGTTGGCGTCTCTTAGTTCCTCTTTTAATTATTTTCTTTGACCAAGTCAAAATCCAAATCCAACTTTAAACCGTAGACTCCAACTTGACATATCACCAAACAGAATATATGTTTTCGTAGTGCACAGTTATAAATATCCACGAATATTCAAATTCAGACTTTTTTAACCAATGTGATATCAATCAAAACAAGAAATATCCAATTCGAAATATTCAGATTTTCACTTTGAGCTATTTTCAACAAAATGAATCTTTTCGACTTACAGGACCGACCAATTGAGAATGCTTCGTTTATAGTATAAAGGGACATATGAAGGCTCAGAAACTTCCTTCTTGAGAAATTGCTTAATTTAACACGACATCATGGGCCAATTTGTCCCTTATTTTGTACACGCACAAATCATTCAAGTCCAAAGCAAAAGACCCCCAAACAAATGCAAACACAAAATGTCTTCTTTGATTAAAACAAGCATAAAGGAACGATTTTTTTTTTTTTTTGTTATCAGTATGTTTAGTACTGAGCAACACCCACAACCGGTTCCATGGATCCAACCGAGAATTGGACCGGTCTTGTGGTTCGATTTCGGGTAGATCCATAGAACGAATAAGTGGTCCACGGTTTGCATTTTGTGGAACTGTCTCTAGCGGGAGGTTTTCGATTCTAGAGTGAGAATCATCCATCCTAGAACTGATCTCCTCTAGTTATACATTTTTTGGTAAAAGTTTGGTAAGAAAAACTTAAAACAAAAAGAAAATTTTGCTGGATGCTAAAATGTGGCAGTGCTAATGAAGTTCACTGTGAAAATATTAGCTATTGGGTCAATAAGATGACGGGACAATTAGAAAGTATCGTTATTCAAACAACAATTTAACTCGGCAACAACATTCTTAATCGGGATAGTTGGCCAATACTAGGCAAAAGAGCCAAAAGAAGCAACATCGTTTTAACGTAGTTAGATGGGATGCCAATATAAGTTTTTCCAAAAAAGTCACGATTGACATACATTTTAAAATAAGTTGATCAATTAGGGGATATGAACTCCATTATGGTACAAAGTAAAACGACAATTATTTGCTAGATATCGAAAATTTTTGAAGATATCCATCTTGGTTAATGTTGGTGATGTACAAATCTTATTTCTGTGGTCCAGTTTTATCCAACAAAACAGGAGTAATGAAGCTGTTGCGAGCTCGAGCTGTCACGGGAGAGCACGAGCGACTGCAACCACGGCAAATTTCTAGACAACATGATCAGTTGTAAAGTTCCTGAAAGATTGGAAAGTACGTCTAGCGCATCTGTTTTGGAGCCATGGTGTACCTCTCCGCCATCCTCGAGCATTTCACCATCGAGGTCTGTTTCTTTTTCGTTAAGCTAGACTGAATTTAGTTCGTCTTTTTTTTTTTTTTCATTTGTGTTGGTTTTACCAGCTGTTCGCATTTCCAAAATTCTTGCAAAGTAGATTTCGAACTCTCCACCTCTCAAAGAGACCTGTAACAAGCTAGATTGAATATGGTCAGTCTCGCTTTAACTTGGAGCAAAAAGATGACTGGTTATAAGAAAACAATAAGGCTGCGTATGGTAACGCTCCAGAAAAAATATTTCTGTTCCCAAAGTGTTCCGAAACACTTTGGGAATAGAAACGCGTATGGTAAAAAAGTGTTCCGGGAACACTTTTGAGAAACAAAAACACTTTTGGAGCAGAAATAAGAAACAAAAAAACCTTGTTTCTGTGTTCTCGGAACACTTTTTAGAAATACATTTGGAATATTTTTTAGAAACAATTAGGAACACTTTTGTTTTTGAACACACTCTCTTCTCTTTTTTTCTTGCATGAGCAGCTTCTCTCTTCTCTTTTGTTAAGTCTCATCAAATAATTATTTTTATTTTTATTTTTTCAAAAAAAATTATTTTTAATTTTTAATTATTCTTAATTTTTAATTACTTTCTTTAATTATTTTATTTTTATTATTTCGATTTTTAATTATTTTTATTTTATTTTAATTCTTTTATTTTTGCAAAAAAATTTATTTTTTTTTATTTTTAAATTACTTTCTTTAAAATAAAAAGAAAACAAAAAAAGATTAAAAATAAAAAATTGTGGTTGCATTTGGAAAATGTATTAAGAAAAGTATTGCAAATCAAATGGCGAGGGACTACAGTATGCTTGAAATTCCCTGACTTTATATTTTTCAATTTTGTAATCATATTTTTAACTACTTGGGAACATTTATGTATGAGTCATAATTAAAAATTTTTCTATCTATGGAAAACATATTTGATGTTCTTATTCAATTTCAATTCGTCTTCTCTTTCATTTTTTTATGGTTGATCTCGTCTATATTAAAAAAATTAGGAACATAATTTTTTTGCAGTTACCAAACGTGTTTCTGTTCCTTTTTTGGTCCGGGAATAGAAATTTTATGTAGTTGCGAAATGCATTTCTAGTCTCAGAAATCGTTGCCGGGAATAGAAATAGAAAAAAATGTTTTTATTCCAAAAGTTGTTCCGGGAATAGAAACGTTACCATACGCAGCCTAAATAGAACATATTGGCCTTTGTTCATAAAATAACATTATGTGCTATTTAGGAGCAGACAAGAAGTGCCCTAGCTCTTGCCATCTGAAAAAAATGAAGTTCTAAAGAAACCATATTTATTTGTAGGTAATGTGGGGGCTGATCATGCCATTTTTGAGCAAGGCGCTTCAGCAGGTAATGTGGGTCATGAAAAGCTAATCGCACAAGAGAGGGCCAATCCTGTAGCCCTGCTTCTATCATCTGCCATGATGCTGAGGCATCTCCAATTTCCGTCATTCGCTGATCGGCTAGAAACTGCCGTGAAGCGAGTAATATCAGAGGGAAAGTACCGGACTAAGGATATAGGTGGAGACAGCACTACACAAGAGATCACTAATGCAGTCGTACAAGCTTTGGACTAATCCACAAGATATCTTCATCCTCTAAACTTCTGGAGAAATTTGTAGACCCAGCATGGAAATCTATATTGGCCACATTCTTGATAAAATCTTCTTTTCACATTATTGTTTGGGACTTCACGGTCCTAAATCCTATTTGTTTTATGAATAAATCTCAGGTAAACATGAAAACTACGGCAGGTCTTTGGTTAGATGAGACAGCGCAGTCCTTTTAACTGAATTTAGGGGTAAGTTATCTGAGGACGTCGCTCCTTCTTTACCAATTTAGACGGGGGAAATTCGAAGTTTCATGCCGTCTTAATTTGTCAAAAGCATTTCATGTTTATGTCTCAATTCCCCATCACCCGGCCCGAGTTCTTGTACCGATTTCTGATGTGTTTTGCTAGTTGCCTAACGACTACTGAGAGTCTAACATTGCCCCTTTAATCCTCTTTGCAAGTGCTGTTGATGGAGGCAAAACCTCAAATAGGTTTTCCGATTCCTGATTTTGATTCAGAATGGGCAGGAGAGACAGGAACATTCTCTATCGATTGATATCGCTCGCTCTCGCTACCTACAAGCACACACCCAAACATGATGAGTTGCTGCTTACTATTGGCCACGAGCTCGAAAGCAGGGGGGAATTAAAGATCCATTTGACGATAGTCTTGTCTACCTTGTCAAGATTAAAGAGACCTTCGAAAACTCTTAGCTTAAGAGAGATGGATGGACCGGGATGGCTTAGGGATGAGTTCTAGGAGTAGTTTTGACGGCGTTCTATATCTAAATTAGGCCCAATGTTCAGCCAGATCCACTAGTTTTTACTTTGTCGCCAAGCGAATGTGAATTGGGATTTGATTCCGCGGCTCAAAGATCAACATGGAACGATCAATGAGAGATGGACCCTCCTATCATTCCAACTCTGATTTTTTTCCTTGCATGTTTCCTTTCGGCCTCTCCCCATTTTTCTCTTGTCCTCTGCGCTAAGGACAAAAACGCTCAAGATAGGCTCGGCCCTAAAATTGTCTTGATCGTCTCAGATTTTCCCCTTGAACCCTCATTGAGCTTCATCACCATCTTCTCGCTTTTCTCCGTCAGCATGAACCGGTTCCTCAAGAACTCGCTGACCCACCATCTCGCTCTCAGGCTCGAGCAGCTCGGCACCAAGTTCAGGAACCGCCCTCGCGGTTTCGCTCACTGGGGTGGTGGGGATGGCGGCGATTCCGAGCCGGAGTCGTGGAGATCCATGGAGGGTCTCGTCCGTTGCTCGGCCAACCATGTCCCTCTCACTCCCATCAGCTTCTTGGAGCGGTCGGCCAAGGTCTACAGGGACGCGATCTCGGTGGTGCACGGCGACGTGAAGTATACTTGGAGTGAGACTCACGAGCGGTGTCGTAGAGTGGCCTCTGCTCTGTCCCGGCTGGGAATTTCCCGGGGTGATGTGGTGAGTCGGGGTCCGAGTTGTTTTTGAGTTCAGTACCCTTTCCTTGGCTATACCTTTAGGCAAATTTGGTCGTTTGAGGCAATATTTGTGCAGTGGTCACGCTTAATACTTCATATTAAGGTCGCTGGTGCATACGTTCTGGTTTGATTAGTGAGTTGTATCTCTTTCTTCATCTAGGCGAAATTTAATCCATTCTGGTTTGATTAGTGAGAGACTGTGGTTCGGTTCATTTGTCTCAAGTTAACAACACCCTTCTCCTTCAAAGGGTCTGGAAAGTAATGGCTGGAAGTGTCGTCTCTGTTGGTGCGTGATAATGATCCATCCAGTTCATGGCAGTGATTGGAATAAAAGATGAGAGAGGATTAAGCTTTGGGTGTTGCATCTGTGAACAGGTAGCCACCTTTGCTCCCAACGTCCCTGCAGTATACGAGCTGCATTTCGCGGTCCCCATGGCTGGAGCGATCCTCTGCACGCTCAACGCCCGGTACGACCCGTCCATGGTAGCGACGCTTCTGAAACATTCGAGAGCCAAGATCATTTTTGTGGACGGTCAGCTACTCGAAGTTGCTCGCTGTGCAATCGATTTGATCGACAAGGCAGAAACAGAACCTCCGATTCTAGTCCTTATTTCTGAATCGGACGGTCTTGTTCCTCTGCATCCTTCGGGCGGCATTTGGGAGTATGAAGGGCTCGTGGCCTTGGGGTCCGGCGATTTCGAGGTGCGCCGGCCACACAGCGAGTGGGATCCTATCAGCATAAACTACACTTCCGGGACGACGTCACAGCCCAAAGGGGTTGTCTATAGCCATAGAGGCGCGTACCTAAATTCGATCGGGACATTTCTTCTTCATGGGATGGGCTCAATGCCGGTTTACCTGTTGACGGTGCCTATGTTTCATTGCAACGGATGGTGCTTGACTTGGGGAGTGGCGGCACAAGGCGGCACCAACGTGTGCCTCCGGAAAGTCTCTCCGAAGGGAATATTTAATAGTATTGTTATGCATAACGTGACTCACATGGGAGGAGCACCGATCGTCTTGAATATGATTGTTAACTCAGTGGTAGACGATCGATGGCCTCTTCCTCGCAAGGTGGAAGTCATGACATTCGGTTCGCTACCGCCTCCGCAAATCCTATTCAAGATGGAAGAGCTCGGGTTCAGCGTGTCGCACTTGTATGGCTTGACAGAAACTTACGGTCCAGGGACGTACTGTGCGTGGAAGCCTGAGTGGGACTCTCTGCCCTCTGACCAAAGATCGAACATCAAAGCTCGACAAGGGGTGCAACATCTCGACCTTGAGGAAGTCGATGTTAGGGATCTAGTCACGATGGAGAGCGTTCCTAGTGGTGATAAATCTCTAGGAGAGATCATGTTAAGAGGAAACATCGTAATGAGCGGGTACTATAAGAATCAGGAAGCGACGGATAAAGCATTCGAGGGTGGATGGTTCCATAGCGGAAACCTCGCCGTGAAGCATCCTGACGGTTACATCGAAGTAAAAGATCGTTTGAAAGATGTTATAATTTCGGGAGGAGAAAATACAAGCACCGTGGAGGTGGAGACAGTTCTGTATAGCCGTTCGGCGGTTTTAGAGGTGTTGATGTATCAAGGCTGCAGTATCTATTTTCTATTAATTCAGTTTACAGATGTCCTGTTTTGTAAGAGTTAATTAGTCGTTGGTTTTACTTGGTCAGTCCTATTTTGTAGGAGTGTTTAGCTACATGTTGTTGGCTGTTCTGTTAGTTTGTTGTTATTTTTGTGGATCAAGCAAACTGTTAATGGGCAACGTGTGATTGTGGTGAAGTTTTAGTCTTGAGTCTATATTTAAACAAATTTCAGTTTACTGAATAACAAGTGAGAGAAGTTCCCTTCCAATACATTCAGTCTTGCCGTATAATACATTCTTTTGCTGTCAGTTCTGCTTCTGACCTATTTTTGATCTTCTGACCTCTTTTTGATCGTCAGAAGCAACATCAGTTCTGCTTCTGACCTCCTCCTCATCCTTCATAAGCAACATGAGACTGCAGTGGTCGCGTGTCCTGATAATCACTGGGGGCAAAGGCCTTGTGCGTTCGTGAAGTTAAAGGAGGGATGCGACGTCGATGCTCGGGAGATCATAGGATTTTGTCGAGATCATCTTCCTCATTACATGTCGCCTCGTACAGTTGTGTTCGAGGATTTGCCTAAAACTTCGACTGGAAAGATCCAAAAGTTCATTCTGAGGGAAAAAGCAGAGGCCATGGGCAGCCTCTCATGAACCAAGCATTTAATAAGCCATCCCCACAATTTATGTGATCATTCTTGGTTCACAAAGTCTCTGGAGGTGACTAATTTGCGTTATTCATCGTTTTGACCCAGAGAAAGGTGAATACAGTACATGGGGAACGAAGAGTAGGTATATCAAATTGCTCTTCTGGTATGCATTACAGGCATACATCGACACGAATGTGGCGTCGTGCTTACCCGCATTCCATCTCTGTTGCATTTCGTCGAACGAAGAGGAAATTAATCTCTTTTGCCTTGGCAGTTTCGCTGTGTAATCTTATGAACTACCTTCCAAGAACACCAATGGAGCGACAGGCGTTATCGATACCTAAGACATTGGCCGTGAGAGACAAGGGATCTCGAAAGCTGTCTCATTTGCATTGCAACAAAATGGTTGGGCCGATTTGTAATTACGAATCAGTTAGTATTGGCCCGTGAAGATGTTGTCGGGCTCATTTCCATTTCAAGTCCCAAAAAAAAAAAAAAAAACTCGAACTATTATTAAGGGGAAAAAAACACAAAATCGAATCAAATTAGTATGAGCTCAACTCAGTTACAAAATGAGAACGCGTAAAGTTCGAGAGAAGTGTTCTCCCATAAACGATACGCCGTGCCTCGCGCGTGACCGTCGAATGAATTTGGTATGAGTCGAAATAGTTCGAAATGTGTTTGAAACAGTATTTGTAGGGTTTAGTTTGTTGGTCACTCGAGATGTATAAATTCTTTCCTGCGAACTTTGGAACTCCGATCCTGCCACCGGCTTGTTATTTTTTCAGATATATAGATAGTTATATATTATGATAAAAGGTTAATGTTGATTTTTCGTATGAGATCGCGGTCGTTCGGGTAGGGGATGGCCGTGTCAACGATACCTTTAAGACCGAAACCTTTGCTTTCATAAGAGTAACTACAAATAAATGGTTAAAATTCTAGCTCGAAGGGTTGACTTAAAAACGAAGAAAGCTACCAAAAGCAAGCTTATATCCAAGTTAAGAGAAACTAATGACAATCCCGATTATGCAATTCCAGGGCAAATAACACAGAAACACACAAGTAGTTCAATTCTGATGTCCGAATTTGGGAGAGCTACCAAAAAAAAAAATCCTAAACCTATTGTAATTGTGCCAATTTGGTCATAAATATTTTTTTTGGCCAATTAAGTCCTAAACCTTTTGTATTTGTGCCGATTCAGTTTATCTGGCAAGAAATTATTGGCGTGGCATTGCCGGCATTGACGTGACAATTTCAAATAATATTTTAATATTTTTGAATTATTTATTTTTTCCTTTTTTTTTCATCTTTTCTTTTAGCCGGTTGCTAGCCTCTGGCAAAGTTCACCCATGAGGTGAGCTTCGCCATAACTAGACGAGGCTAACCTCGCTAGATCTGGGCGAGGTCAAGCTTCGCTTGCAGCTGGCGACTGGCTAGAGGAAGAAGATATGAAAAAAAAAAGAAAAAGAAAGAAAGAAAAAAAGAAAATAAAAACATAATTGAAAAATTTGACAAAATATCAAATGCAATTTAAAATTGCCACGTCAGTGCCGGTCGGCCAAAGTTGGTTGGATAAATCACGAAAAGTTTAGGACTGAATTGATAAAAAAAAAAGATTTAAGACTAAATTGACATGATCACATTAAGAATGTTTTTGATAAATTGAATTTACCTTCCCCTTATGTTTTGGTTCTTGTGAAGCTGTGCTCGTTCTGTGGACAAAGCTTCCCCATTGCATTGGCCCTCTCTCTCAGCACAGACTTCTGCACCTTCCCTGTGGAATTCATTGGCAAGTCCCCGAAACACACCGTTTTCGGAACCATCGCCGCCTTCTGCAGCCGCTCCGTGCAGAACTCTACAATCTCCTCAGCGCTGGAGCACCTCCCTTCCTTCAACTTCACGTATGCACATGGAATTTGCCCCGCAACCATGTCGTTTTGTGCGACAACGGCGGCTTCTGCAACTTTCGGGTGGCTCAACAAGACGGCTTCTATGTCCAATGTGCTGATCACCTCCTTCCTGAAGACTATGACGTCCCTCGCTCGGTCCTTCATCTCTATGCAACCGTCCGTGTGCCGCACCCCAACATCCCCGGTCCTGAACCACCCACCAGAAAGGGCCTCCCGCGTCGCCTCCGGATCCCCCAAGTAGCCCGCCATGAGGGTGTTCCCCCGGAGCATGAGTTCTCCAGTCGTTTCCCCGTCGCTTGGAACGCTCTGCATGGTGGTCGGGTCCTTGACATCGGCGGCTTCCAGTGTGATGTTGTGGAGGCCTTCCCTACATTTCAGGTTATGATCGTCGTGGTCGTGGTCGTCGCGGTCATGGTGGTGGTGTTGCGATGACCTCCAGGGTCTGATGAGGGCGGGCCTTAGGGCTTCCGTCATGCCATATTCCGTGGATAATGTTGAACCCAAGTTCTTGGACCCTCTTGAGGACAGGGGTGGTCGGCAACAACCCGGCGACGATTACATCCACCGCGGAAGGCAGTGGCTTTTGGTCGGCCGGTGGGGATTCAGCGATCATATTTAGGATAGTGGGTTTACCTGTTGAAAGGGAAAAAAGTAAGAAAATTCTACTTTTTCATTGGTGTAGTTTTGCATGAACATAACATTATCCATACTTTCATGTTACATGTTTCAAAAAGCCAGGCATCCTCCTAATTACTTGCTTATATTTACTACACTAAGGTAATGTCACATTATCAACATGTCTCAGTGCTAGTCATCTAATTTTTAGTGTGAATTGCATAGTGTAACTTCATAAGTAAAAAGCGTTCATATCCTTTGATTGACTCGATTTAATATCTCATACTCACGATGTAATAGACTTCCTGCACTAAAGTAAACAAAAATGGACTATTACCACAGAGATGAGTGACCTTGTGAAGCCGAATGGACTCGAAGATGATCTTCGCCGACACGTTTCTAATACACACATTGACGCCGCCGAGCGCTGCCATCACCCACGCGAAGCACCACCCGTTGCACCTGAACATGTCCACCGTCCATAGGAACACAGGCGACTTCCCCATCTCGTATCGGAGGATCAGCCCTAGAGAGTTCAAGTACGCCGCCCGGTGGCTGTAGGCCACCGCCTTGGGAGCCCCCGTTGATCCCGAAGTGAAGTTGACCGAGATGGGGTCACACTCATCTGCCGGACTCACGACTTGGAAATCGCTCTCTCCTGCGGCTAGGGTTTGTTCATACTCTCGAACCTTGTCACATTGGGTTTGGCGATCCGATGAGACGTCGTGGATTGTGATGAGGAGTGGCTTGTGATCGTGGTGGTTTTCTTGGGGGTGCACGTTGTTCTTGTGATTGATGACTTTGGAGACAAGGTGTGCGGACTCGGAGTGGACGAAGATGACCTTGGGTCGTAACTGGTGAAGAATGATCCTCAAAGCGTGCTCATCAAGGCTTACGTTGAGCGCGGAAAGAGTCGCCCCCGCCATCGGAACTGCGAAGTGGAGCTCATACAGTACAGGGACGTTAGGTGCCATGGCCGCAACCTGCGTGAACATAACAACGAATTGTGAACATAAACTATCTAATACAATGCACCATCAAAACTATATGTAGCAAGTAATAATGCATACCTTTACACATTAATATCACAAGGTTATTAGGTCATTGGAATTTTTGTAATAAAAAATGCAAAACAGTCTAGCACAAACTACATGTTAGAAAATTCTCCTGAATGCTTTGAGAGTAATACGTGACGGTACCTCTGAATTAACTATAATATCTTAAAGTTTCTATGGTCTAGCCAGGCAATCCTTACGAGAGCTGCCAATCGATTCTCCTAGATGATAAATATGTATCTAGTTTGCCGGCATTTCTTTCCTTTTCAAGAACTTTTCTCCAAGGATGAGATAGATTTTTGGCTGCTAAAGATGCCTATCTTTCAAACTTCCACAAGATGAACAAATCGTTGCAGCAGATCAAACTCCAGCCCAAGTGGAGTTCGCCCCGGGATGACTCCCTCCTGAGTCATCGCCATGATCATACATCCCCCCCAACAAATAGCTTTGACCTTTGACTTCCGATCGAACCCCACATGGAAGAGGCACTTATTTCCCACGATCAAAAGCGACGTAATTAACGGGGACAACACCTACCAAGCCCTATCGCTCAAAATCGGATCTTGACTGACCATGGTGGAAGCATCAAGATTTGTCGCCACCCACATGACGACGACGACGTGGTCCCAATTCTTTAGTGTTTTGTAGGAATTTCGCTGATGCTTCCCCTTCTGATAATACTAAATGACGAGACGAAGGAAATGTCGCAATCTCTTCCCCCCACCAATGGGAAGGGATAAGTCCCATTCAATGTCTTATCAGATTACGCAGCACCCACCGCGACTGACTTCGTGCGTCAATCCCACCAAAGTGAGTATTTTAAACACCTTGCCCCGCATACGACGATGACTCAATCGCCACAGTGATTATAATTGAAAATTGATAGTAATGATTATATTAGTATTTCGTGCGAAAATTTACGACTGAATTGGTAAAATTGAAAAGTTTAGAATTGAATTAACATTCGTGCAATAGTTTTTAGAACTGATTGAGTAATTTTCCCAAGCGATTTGTATTCACACCTTTCTTTAATCTTTTGCTTGGAAATGTTAAGAGCATGCAAGACTGATTTAGTAGATGGGGAAAGAGCCAAAACCCTAGACGACGATAGCAATACAATGGGATGAATTTCATTCAAATACTATTGATTTTCTCCCTGTTTATCTTAGTCTTCATAAGAAATTATATAGCCGAGGGAAGTACAACCTAATGAAAGTACAATCACTGTTGTCATTTCGAAGTACATTGAATTTAATTCAATGTACAAAACACTCATTAATTGAAAGATCGTGTGGTAAAAAATAATTGGTAATACTCTCAGGCGAGTAGCTTTTTTCATGACTTCTCATTCTCCTGATATAATATCTAAGAAAGGAAAGAGAAAGAAGCCCAATATATCATCTGGTGCATGTATACCCGGTGCGATGTTCACCTGATCCGACGGTTCATGTGCACAAAATGCACATGAACTCGACCACCATCGACAAGCAATCTCTAGGAGGATCTTTGTCCCTCCCACTTTTCTTAGGGTTTAATAGCTAACTCGCATCATGACCCTGTTCAACTACCTTGTTCCCTCCACTGGAGAACACGAGCTTTAGGAAAACTGAAATCTAACAGAAGCAAAGAAGGAAAGAAAGCGAGGACCCCTTTTTATTTGCATGAAACCCAAGGATATAAGATAGAGAGAGACTTACGATATCGCCGTGCGAGATCTTCAGCCTCGTTAGGGCGGAGGCGAGCTTCAAACACCTTTCCTGGGTCTGTCTCCATGTGTACCTCGTATTGCCGTAGATAATGGAGGTCTTGTCGCCATAGACGAAAGCTGCTCTCTC
>JANUWG010000199.1:0-14046 GCA_025175695.1 Eugenia klotzschiana
CCACAATAGAGCCTTATAATTTTATAAAAAAAAAAAAAAATCCTCCCGATGTTAAATCCAATCACAATCCTGCCCTGAATTCTTTCCCATCTAAAAAATAACCCCAAACTTTCACTTTAATTTCGAATCCATCCGCTCATCCTATAATCACTGTTAGTTTCTTTAAAATTATCAAACTTCCAAGCCAATTAGAGGTTCTCTATCAAACCCCGCATCTCATCAACACCCTCGCATTCGTATGAAACAACAATAGCCTCCCGACATCAGTAAATTTTAGGAATAGAGTGAAAATTTCTGAGATTTTTTTTTTTGGACGAAATAAAAAAATGTCCAGAGCAGAATTGGGATTGGACTTAAAGCATTCATCAGCATGACTTCCTCGAAAACACTTCCCATAATGAATCCGGTTTTCTAAAGCTAATCCAGATCCCACCCACATACTTATGATGGTTTACCACATCTTTTTGCACGATTTGAGGGACACAACTCCATGCATCCTCCATAAGTATGTTTCGGACATGTTCGGCCTTAAAATTATTCGAGTCAGCATCCGCCCATGGTTGGCAACAACGTACGGTCGCGAGAAACTTAGAATTCCTCCTCACTCAACGACCTTCTACGCGCTATATCCCAAGATCCATATGGAATATCCCCCCCTCCAGTTTGCTATTCCAGTTTGACTTGCCGTGGCCGAAATTCATTGCCCCGAAAGGCAAAAAAATTTGTCCCGTTTGGCCGTGTCGTGTACCACCACTGCCAGATGCCGTATCCGCATTGGCCGATCGCCGATAATCCAAAGCATCGTCCACGAGAGCCGAATACTTCCTGAATACCACGAGAGGTCCCAATGTCGCACCCCAAACTCCGCGATAAGTCGAGGAATGACGTGGCCGTCCTCCCTCCGACTTGAAGGACATAATCTGTTAACAAAGGTCGCTGATTAGTTCGGCCTAGAGTTTGGGCATGAGAGAGAGTATAGAACGGAGATTGGAAAGTTACCAAATACTGAGAATTGATAACAAGAAATGAGCAGTAGCTGGCTAGCCGCAGGAGATAAACTACATGATACATCGGTACAACCGGTGCTTCTCAGCATAGCAGCATGTGAGTGAAATCGGGTTCGGACGAATGTAGAGATTATTAAGTAACAAAGTTAATCTCAACATTCAGTAAAAGCGCGAGCTTGTGCTATACGCACGGCCTCCAGGGTACGGACCTCTAGGCTCCAAACGGTCCCTTGCGCCACCATAAAAACGTGCCCGATCTTCGAACGAATCATACTGATCGGTATCGTAGGGTCGATAGGCTTCCCCAACAGTCGCTGAGCTGGGGATCCCACCGAAGCCCTGAGGATCCCTCGGCCCCACGCCGCTGTTAGAGTACTTAGCCATCAATGCCTGCTGATACTGTTGCTGCCGTGCGCTCAACTCCCTCCGGAGGAACTCGTCTCTATGGCTAGCATGCCGGGTGCGGAGAGCTGATAGCTGTTCTTGATATTCAGCATTGATTGCATTAATTTTCTGGTGAATGGAATGGACAAACACGTCAGTACCGATTGCATTAGCGTGAGAAATATGCTAAAATCAAATCGGACTATGTTTAGAGAATGCCAAAAAGACGCTCTCAATGCAACTGAATCATGTTGTGCGACATCTTCTAAGCAAAACAAGTTGAATGAAGATAAGGAAAGCATGAACTAAGTAAAAGCCAAAGCAGCATTTCACAATATAAGAAATTTCCTAATCCAAAAACAATACTTGGGTCACTACATGATTCAAACATCAGTTTACAATTTCAAGCATTGATTGCATTAATGTTAATATGCTGTGTCTCTTTATTTTAACATAACATACTAATAGCTTATTGTACATTATGCATCGGTCACTATATGATTCAAGCATCAGTTTACAATTTCTTCCACAGTTAGTACACTCCTCAGTAATGCATTTGCATGGATCTTGGACTTTAAGTAGCTTGTTTCGGGATGTTTTATGATGTTAGCAACAGGAGGGTCTAGACCACACTATATCTTTATGAAACCACAAATATGGCTTTTGTTTCCTTAGTTTAGAAGTTTCCAAAAGTATCCTTTGAAGAACAGGTAACGCAGCTCCATAGAGAATTAATAACTCATCGATAAGTGTGCCAATTTTTTTGAGGAGCTCATGATAGCAAGTAATCAAAGGTTACATCTCATTGAGAAAAGGTAGTCTTTCATGAGATAATAAGAACTGGCTAGAGGTATTCTTCAATCATTAGGAGGTGTTCCCAACAGTTACGTATTCAATGGCTTCTCAGACGATAAAGAACGGTTAAGTTGTTTTATAAAAAATTGCCAGAAAAACAGAAAAATGGAGTTTCCTGTGCTTTAAGAAAACCTAACACTAGCAGCTAGCATTCAAAATGGTTCGACTCGTAGTTTGAATGTTAACACCCCATCCCAAACACCCCTCGGAACCATCAGAAGAAGCTAATGGGCAATCAATGTGAGCTAAAAAAGACCCAACTGCCACACTGACATGACTCACAGTTTATGAAAGAGCTGCATCGGCTTTATGAACAGGAATTCCACAACATTGTGGATGAGAACAACATACACTGCAGTTTCTCTCTACGTATGTTAATTACTACAAAAGGACAAGCTCTCGAATTCCCAGGTCACTGTCACTTGACCCTCCCTCCCTCTCACTCTCTCACGCACACCCCCACACCCCACCCACCAAACCAAAGATGGAGATAAGAAAAAAAACCTTCTCCAGCATCTTTACAGAAACAGGAACGATATCCATAAAATAGACAAGCATAGACAGGTAAACACTTCCTCCAATTTAAAAAAGTAAGCAAGGCTATTGAAAAGACAAACACTTAAGACGGCAAGGCCAGCTAACCTCTCTGTGTCTAACATTTTCAGCGTCCTCTGCATCATTCAATTCTTTGGCCAACTTTGTAATGTCATCAAGAAATTTCTGCTCGAGACCTTCAAAAGTATGAGAAAATGGGACTTTCTCATATTCATGGTCCCCATCTTTGTTGTGGGTCTGGGGTCTTATATCATTCTTGCCTTGCTTCTCCAACACGAGTCTTAAATCTGGCTTCTGACCTTGGTAGTAAGATCTAGATGCATCACCACTCTGACCTGCATCAGTACAAGCATGTTTCACAAGGCATGAGAAGTCTAGAGCACCATTGAAAGGATCACAATAGTTGACTTATAGCAATATTCAGTTACAATTAGGTCAATTATTTGTTAAAAAAAAAATTGTCACACAGTGAAAAGGAACAATCAAAGGTGCATAAAACTCCTTCCAACCATCACAGAGGAAATATTTTGAATACATTTAGCCACAGCAACATTAAAATTTGTGAAGCATGCCTATTCTTTAAAATATGAATTGCGATCTCCATATGCACGAGTTAATAATCAGGAACAAGATAAAATTTGCCAGTTACCACAGCAAAATAATGACTAAAGAATCATGTCAAGTGTAATACAGCAGTTGTCTATTACTAGTATGAATATACTAAAAACCTTGAGTTTCTAGACCAAATAATTCTGACAAACCAAATAATCCTGACAAAACCACGGATTAATGTATCAACTAAAACTTGGAAGGAAGAACTCAACTTAAAGGTCATCAGAAAAACCTTTGCCATAATACTCAGAAATAACTTTTCTCAAATTGTGGATAATTAGTAGAACCAAAGACCAATCAGCATCATAAATGGAACTCCAGTGACATATGAATGTGGATGTGTACGTGAATACTGCATCAAGCGCATGAGTGTGTCCATGATGAGAGAGAGAGAGAGAGAGAGAGAGAGAGAGAGAGAGAGAGCAAGCTTGCCTTCATAAAGCATATGAGAAGCCAATGCACTTGATGGTTCTGACCCATCTCTTTCCCATCCACGGTGTCCATCTGCTCTAGGAGTAACATATGTATTATCTCTTTCAGGAGTGAAGGCTTCTAGCTCTCCTTGATACTGACCAGAGCTATGATCCATCTGTTGACCATGCTGCTTCTGAGCAGCGACATATGCATCTGCCCCAGCATTCATATATAGACCCTGCCGTCTCATTTTACTACTCCCACAGTAACCACGGCAATATCTGCCTAGACCTGACAAATACAACGACCAAATGAAGTTCGAGAGAATAACAGCAATCCATAAAAATGCTGACACGACATTCGATCTGAACAAGGTAACATGATTTCCCAACTGATATATGAGACAACCGCCTATGCGTCAGAAAAGAAAGAACTAAATTCTAGCAAAAATGAAAAGAATTTAAGCTTCCAAAGTAGGGAGAGACAGGACCAATCATCATAACACAATCAGAAACAGTTGTACAGTATAAACCAGTTTTACCCATTACATGGAAGTTGAAAATGAGACAAATCCATGACAGAAAAAACGAATAGAACAAGAACAGGCATGCCACGAGAGCGATAAACAAATATCAACAAGCTCAACCAATTGAGGCCTAAATCGTAAAATCTAGCGGTTCTCCTCCCCATTACATACATATTAACATCTAAAAGGAGGGATGAAGATCAAAAGTCGAACTCTAATTTGAGAAGAGGGTGCAAAATCAGATTTTTATCGCATTCCCAGCATTCAACTTAAGCATGAAATCATATCCTAGCATACAAAAACGGTGTTTTAACAGTAAAACTTTCGCTCTTTTGATTGAAATTTGCATTGCACCATCAACCTCAGCTACACACTCCGCAGTCCCCCCACCCAAAATTGCCACAAGCGTTCTTGGTTACTTTCTCGCCGCCGGGAACACGAATACCACTCTTTCAGAGGAAAAATCAACACAAATTCAAATTCGAGGACACGGTGAACAATTAGCAGATGCACGAACCTCCCGGCGACGTCTCTAAATTGAGCTCCAGCTGGTATTACACGGCGGCGAGGAGAAAAGGGGATGAGATGGCCGGGAAAGTTGGAAGTCGTCCTAAGCACCAATCGACTGAAATGAGAAACGAAGAATGAGTCTCCGGTCAAAGATTATCTTTGGAGCTCCGAAGATGAACAAGGGCAAATTTTCCTCCCAATGTGGAATTTCCGATGCCCTAATTGTGGAGCTGGGCCTGGGTTTCGGCCTATTCAAATTCGTTCAATATGTTAAAAAAAAAACAAATTAAAAATTAGGATTAATACAGTGAAAAATTTCAAACTAGCATATATGTGATAAATTTAACTCAAACTATTTTTTTGATCAAAAAAAATTTCAAATTAGTACACCTGTGATAAATTTAACCCAAACTATTTTTTGGCCACCTAAAAACCCAAAACCAGTACATATGTGATAAATTTACTCTAAAATAATTTTTTTACCACGAAAAACCCCTAACTATTACACCTATGCTAAATTTACCCTTTATTAAATTGAATTAATACTATAAAAAATCTCAAATTGATACATATGTGATAAACATAGGGTAAAAATCCCAGATTTGTATACCCGTGAACTGCCACGTGTCATCCAACTCAATAATTTCATGTTAAATTTAACAAAAACTAACGAAAGGTAAATTTATTACAAGTGTACCGGTTTGAAATTTTTTGTGTTAAGGTTCATTTCATTTCACGCGAAACCAACTTTCAAAAATATATTTTTCGAATTTTTTGGCATGAGATTCACGAAAAATAAACGAGCCAATAAAAATATTTTTTATCAGTGGAAAAATACCTTTAAAAATAGAGGAAATGATTATCTCTCTTTTAGAAGAGGAAAAACATTTTCCCTCGTCTTTCTTTCCTCCATTCTCTCACATTTCTTTTTCTTTTATTTATTTTTCATGTTTTTCTATTTTCGAAATTTTATTTTTATAATATTTTTTTTATTTTTTTCTTTTCTTTCTTCCTCCGGCCACAAGAGCTCACCTGTAGATGGCGAGCAAGGCCGCCAGACGTACCGATAAACGAAACATACATCCCGGGCGAGCTTTGTGACGAGTTAGGGAATAAGTAACGAGAAAACAAGCGTCAAAAACAGTATTGCTATGCCTTTTAGTAGAAGAGCAATCCCTTTAATCAATAATTCGGATTGTTCATGGCATAACGAAAAATTTTCGCAGATTACGGTCGACTTTTGCTAGTCGAGGGAGGGGTCCTTCGACTTCTATGAATTGGCACTAAACTCGAACTATTAATATTACTTCTTGGAGTTGAGCCGGTGATGCATGGAAGCGCCGTAGTACAAGAGGACCGTGGGAAGGACCGCGCCTTCAGTGTAGAACGGGCCGAATTAGGCGCGAGCAGTGAAGCCGGTTCTATCGACCGAACTGGTTGTGGTCGTGCTCCTTTGGGAGCTAAAACCGAACCGGATACCGAACCACACTAGCTCAGGTCGAAAACAAGTGTTGATCAAATAAAAGCAAATATAGGCATTGGGCCGAATCTAACCGAAAACAGTAAAAACCGCCCCAAACTCTTTGACAACATATCTTCACTGCCTTGTGTTTCTTTTGGGCCATTATACACTGGCTTTAAAGAATACAGCATTTGATGCATTAACTTCTCTGCTCGCTGCTGAGTGCCTCACCTTTCATTATGCTCTTTTGCAGTGTCGTCCGGAGACAGATGAAGTTGAAATGACTTGTGACATCCATTTACAAGGGAGATTCGTAGTACTTTCGAGATATAGAAGAAAAGCGCACCAGGAAGTGCAGTAAAACATGGCGTGGGGGATCTCATGTTCGGAAAAGAAAGTAGTATCCGACCTTTTGAAGTCGCCTAAAGATACGGGGTATGGGGGGATTTTCAACTGTTGAAGACCAGAGATCCGAATCCGATCCTGAAGTTGAAGCTGATGCAGGTTAACTGCTGATTCAGGTCGTCCTCCATGGTTATCCTTAAGGTGTACAAGCCCTGCATGTTAATGAGATTCGTGTATATGAGCAGCTCAAGATCCTCCACTTTATCTCCAGAAGGTTTAAGACTTCCTACGCACTTGAGGAATGTGAACTTTGTCGAGTAAAGATGAAAACTGGATTGAGAAAATTCATCTCGGGACTCTACACCGATGAGCTATAATGGCAATTCGCTAAGACGCCATCTATCTCTCGGCACCTCTCTCCTGAAACGGTAATCACCAGGCAAGCGAGAAAAGCCACGATACAAATCGCTCGGTGACCACATTGACTATTTAGCACCGACAACTTGAAAATTTCTATCTGTGACTAACATGATCGCATCGGAAAATGGCAATGGACGAGAATATCAAAGCAGCATGTAGCTTACTGGAGGAGTAAACACGGGTAGCCTTTGGGTGTGGGATAGCACAAATTTTCCTGCTGCAATAGGACAGGATATCTCTTCGCAGAGATCATGGGTCTCTGTATGGACTTGAACCCCAAAAAACGTAACTCGTATCACTACTTTTCCGTTGGAGAGATTTTGCCCTTGGAAAAGAAAAGCAACAGGTGTGATGATAGGTAGAATGAATAAGCGGTGTGTAAAATTGGAAATATGCATAAAAAGCGTCCCCAAGCACACAAGTTAATGGCCATTAATCCCCACAAGCACATTATGAACTACGGTGGTCTCGGATGAGTATATATCCTATAAAAGATTACCAACGCAACTGTACGTGTTGCAGAAGGGGGAGACTGAGTCAGGATCATCGTGCGATACGCTATACATGAAAGACTAGAGCGAAGAATTATCATCCTCAATCCGTACCAGAGATTAACCAAAGCCCGCATTAGATTAGATCATAAACCATGGCCACAAGCCAAATTACAAGTTGGCAACCCACGAACAAGTGATGCAACAAAATGGATCTCTCGCATGAGTAGCCAGTAGCAGCAACCAACTTGATTCCATATGTTGTATCCACAGGGAACCTCATTCTGTCGAGCCATTAAGCCTGAAGTAACTACGGTCGTAGTTTTCTTAATGACTTTATGTTAACTAACGGATCAATTATCATCCTCCTCTTCTCCACCTTACTTGTCTAAGAGCCCCCTTTCTAGGCCACCATACACACAGATGTCCTTTCATATTCTGAGAAATGAAACTGAATTTCCTGGACTTCCATAGGCCAATATTTACATGGAAAAGGAAACATAAGGTTACACTCTAAGCATAAGACTAGGCATCACACATGCTATTTCGAATGGACTTTGCTTGTTGTTCGTTACTGGGGTACACAAAGTATCGGATGTTGGCGTGAGCTGTCAATTAGCTAATTGGTGTATTTTAGGAATAGATTAACACCATATTGAAGGAATCGTTTTGTTAATTGTGTATATCTCGTTACCATATTTGTAGGAGGAAGTTTAGGTTAAACTTATATATGTATCACTGTTAAGTCATAAGGAAAAATAACTTTTCCAGAGAGGAAAGGAAAATTCTTTTCTTCATGGTATCAGAGCTCTAGGGTTGATCCTTGGGGTACTGTACGTCAATTATTGACTGCATTCCGTTGCTGTACGCCATGGAAGGGAAGGAAATAGCAACAACACAACCCAGTGAAGGATCGACAGCCACAGCAATCCTTAAAAGTCTTACAGCTGCGATGAAACAACTTGCAGCACAGCAGAGTCCACCATCATCGACAGAAAACTCTGCCCCTACAATCGCCATTAAATTCAACGGCATGAATTATGGCTTGTGGTCCCAAGTTGTCGAGATGTACGTCTCCGGCAAAGACAAATTGGGATACTTAACTGGTGACATTCCATAACCGGCCCAGACTGACCCTGCTTTCCGGAAGTGGAAAACTGAAGATGCCACCGTGAAAGGTTGGCTCATAAATTCAATGGAACCCGCATTGATCGGAAATTTTATAAAATTCCCTACGGCAAGAGCAGTATGAGAGTCGGTGGCAACGACCTACTTTGATGGGACTGATATGTCCCAAGTATATGATTTGAAGCGGCAAGTGTCGCGTTGAAACAGAATGGAGGACCAATCGAAGCCTTCTATAACAATCTTCAGGCTCTCTGGAGAGAGATTGATTTTCGCAGACCAAACCCCATGACGTGTGCTAGTGATATTGCGAGATATAACTCTACAATTCAAGAAGATCGACTGTATCTCTTCCTTGATGGACTGGATGATCGACTTGACAAGGTTAGAGCCGATGTGCTACAAATGCAACCATTTCCCACTGTAGAGCAAGCATATGCTCAAGCGAGACGGGAGGATGTTCGACAAACGGTGATGCTCTCATCTGGAGAACATGGAACCTCGGGTGGGGCTATGATCTATCGACGTGAGGGGGCAGACTCTCGATTCCATTTGACGACAAGAGGAACACCGAATCGAGATATTCGACAAAAAGGGGGTGAACAACAATCGACCGCTATCTTTGGAGGGTGTTCTCACTGTGGGAATTCACGAAACACGAAGGATACTTGTTTTAAACTCCATGGGTATCCTGAGTGGTGGGAAGAATTACAGAAAAGGAAGAAGGCAGGAAAAGAGGCAGGAAAAGGAAGTGCTCAAGCAGCTTTACTCTCCGGAGGTACTGGTTTTTCGTTAGTACCAGATCAAAAACCAATTGAAGACGCTGAAGGTAATTTAGGTTGTGCTCTTTCTGTCTCTCACTTGGATAAGAATGTTGGATGGGTTATTGACTCCGGGGCGACTAACCACATGACCTTTGACTCTCAAGATCTTGCAACAACAACTTCTCCAATGCGGGACTGGATTACAAATGCAAATGGTCACAGTTCTAGTGTAACTGGAGCAGGGGATGTTACACTCTCCAAATCTGTGTCCCTTTCAAATACATTGCTAGTGCCTTCTTTATCAAATAAGTTATTGTCTGTGGGACAACTTACCAAAGATCTACAATGTTGTGTTCTGATGTATCCTGATGTGTGTCTTTTCCAGGACATTCGCATGAAGGAGATTATTGGACGTGGTACTAAGAGGGATGGATTATATATTTTAGATGATTTCGGGTCGAAGTCAGGTCATGTTTTACATACTCAGGGTAATCTTGACAGAGAAAGACGCTTGGTTTGGTTATGCACCGTCGACTTGGGCATCCTTCTTTTGGGTACTTGAAGATTTTATTTCCTGAATTATTTCGTCATTTTTCAGAGTCATTATTCACGTGTGAAACTTGTATTCAAGCAAAGAGTCACCGTGTTAGTTTTCCTCCTAGTATCAATAAAAGAACATAACCATTTGCTTTGATTAATTCTAATGTGTGGGGACCGTCTCCAATCTCTACAGTTTCTGGTTTTAGATGGTTTGTTACATTTGTGGACGATTGCACTAGGATGACTTGGCTATATCTAATGAAACACAAGGATGAGGTTACTGCTATAGTTGAAAAATTCCACGTAATGATTAAAACACAGTTTGATGGAGAGATTCAAGTACTTCGAACAGATAATGGGGGGAATATGTGAACAACAAGCTTGATGTGTATTTTTATCGGTATGGCATCATTCATGAAACCTCTTGTGCTCAAACACCACAACAGAATGGAGTAGCCGAGCGAAAGAATCGACATATTCTTGAGACCGCAAGAGCTCTTCTCATAGGGAGTCATGTTCCAAAGAGGTTTTGGGATGCTGCTGTAGTAACTTTAGTGTATCTAATGAACCGAATGCCCTCGCGGGTGTTAAATTTCGGAACTCCATTGCAAAGCCTTGCCGACCATGTGGAGCTTCCTGGTGTTTTGACTCTACCTCCGAAAGTCTTTGGATGTGTGGCTCTTATTCACTTGCATAGAAATCAATGAACCAAACTGGATTCATGTGCAGAAAGGTGTGTGTTTATTGGATACGGATCAAACTAGAAAGGATATCGATGTTACAACCCTAGCACCAAGAAGATCCATGTCACACTTGATGTTACTTTTATTGAATCCGAACTCTTTTATCCAGCATCACAATTGAGTATTAGTACCGAGGGAGAAGAGCTGGATAAAAATTGGTGGGATATTTCCAATATACCGTCGCCTATGGTAAACATCCCCGAATCAATACCGCAGCCTACAATGGAGAGCAGTATACTAGCACAACCAACGGTGGAAGTACCGCACCTTTCAATTGACGAACAGACAGAATCAGACAATGGTGGGGTTCAAGCAGAATTTCAGGAGGTTTCAGAGCAAGTTGATTTGGGAAAAGACCATAATATTGCTATCGAACAAACTTCTATCCATCCATCTCCCTCTTTAGTATCCGACCAAGCTCCTGCGAATGATCCTGAGGTACCCATTTCTTCTCCTTTCTGTGATAATTTAAATAGTTGCAAGACGTATGTCCTTCCTGATAGGCACAGCAGGGGGAGGGCACCTGACAGATACTCTCCCGAAGTCAAAAATCGAAGATCCAAGTATCCTATAGCCAACTATGTATCAACGAGAAGATTATCAGAAACATACAAAGCTTTTATTGCTAATGTCTCAGCTGAGCCTGTTCCCAAGAGAGTAGAGGATGCTATGAAGGATCCTAAATGGATAGCAGCCATGAAGGAGGAGATGGAGGCTTTAGAAAAGAATGGAACTTGGAGACTAGTAACTCTTCCAACAGGAAAAAAGGCAGTGGGTTGCAAGTGGGTTTTCACGATAAAGTATAAGTCAGATGGGTCTGTTGAGAGATATAAGGCACAACTCGTGGCAAAGGGGTATACACAGACATATGGAGTTGATTATAAATAAACATTCTCTCCAGTAGCAAAATTAAACACTGTGAGAGTTTTGTTGTCTGTAGCAGCTAATTTAAATTGGCCCTTACATCAGCTTGATGTAAAAAATGCATTTCTTCATGGAACTTTGAAAGAAGAAATTTACATGACAGTCCCACCTGGATATAGGTGTGATGGCAACCCAAATGTTGTGTGCAGATTGGAACGGTCACTCTATGGACTGAAACAATCCCCCCGTGCATGGTTTGGAAGATTTTGTTTAGCTATGAAGCAATATGGATATGCG
Source organism: Eugenia klotzschiana (assembly GCA_025175695.1). Lineage (NCBI taxonomy): Eukaryota > Viridiplantae > Streptophyta > Magnoliopsida > Myrtales > Myrtaceae > Eugenia > Eugenia klotzschiana. The sequence continues at coordinate 11,915 of JANUWG010000199.1, forward strand.
CAGAGTAATGCCGATCATACCTTGTTTCTGAGACGGCGAAGTGAGAAGATAACTCTTCTCATTATATATTTTGACGATATCATCATTACAGGCAATGATCATGTGGAGAGTACGAGACTCATGTCTAGACTGAAAGGTGACTTTGAAATGAAGAATCTTGGAGAGTTAAAATATTTCCTAGGGATTGAAGTAGCGAGATCAGAAGAAGGAATTTTCTTGTCTCAACGGAAGTACGTGCTAGATCTTCTCTCTGAAGTCGGAATGCTGGAGTGCAAACCCGCTAATACTCCGATAATACAGAATCATAAGCTTCACGACAGTCCAGATCAAACTCATGCAAATCGAGATCGGTACCAACGTCTTGTAGGAAGACTAATCTATTTATCTCATACCAGGCCTGACATTGCATACGCGGTCAGTGTGGCAAGTCAATTCATGCATGCTCCGAAAAAGGATCACATGGATGCGGTTGTTCGAATCTTGCGATATTTGAAGGCAGCCCCGGGAAAAGGTTTGTTTTTCGGAAAGCATGGTCACTTGGATATAGAAGGGTATAGTGATGCAGATTGGGCAGGAAATGTTACTGATAGGCGGTCAACTTCTGGTTATCTTACTTTGGTGGGAGGAAATCTTGTTACATGGAGAAGCAAGAAGCAAAAAATCGTGTCCCTTTCGAGCGCAGAAGCTGAGTTCAGAGGAGTTAAAAAGGGGGTATGTGAACTGCTTTGGTTAAAAAGGTTGATGACTGAACTGGGTTACCCTCCAATAACAGGAATGAGACTTTTTTGTGACAATAAGGCAGCTATAAGTATCTCTGAAAATCATGTGCAACATGACCGAACTAAACATGTGGAGATTGATCGTAATTTCATCAAAGAGAAGCTGGAAGAAGGGGTCATCCAAATCCCATTCATCAGATCAAGTGATCAACTGGCAGACATGCTAACTAAAGTTGTATCTAGGAGGGACTTCAAAAGCTCACTTTTCAAGTTGGGTATCAAAGACATTTTTTCACCCACTTGAGGGGGAGTGTTGGCGTGAGCTGTCAATTAGCTAATTGGTGCATTTTAGGAATAGATTAGCACCATATGGAAGGAATCGTTTTGTTGATTGTGTATATCTCGTTACCATATTTGTAGGAGGAAGCTTAGGTTAAACTTATATATGTATCACTGTTAAGTCATAAGGAAAAATAACTTTTCCAGAGAGGAAAGGAAAATTCTTTTCTTCATCGGGTAGTGGGTATTTGGAGGTTTTTCAACCAATTCAGGCTGAAGCGATAGATCCGGATAACAAATTCGCCATTATCGACAAGTCAATACTTCCTCTCTTTGATCTGAATCTTTAGCCCACTAAAAAAGAGAATATATGCATGATAAGAAGATTGCATTGTGGGAAGAAAAAGAAAAACACCGATACCCACTTCATTCTAAAGCAAGCATCAGTATTTTTTTCCCCCAATATGATGTGCTTAAATTGACTAAGGAAGGACCTTCACTTCACTATCTTAAAAAAGAAAAGAACAACTTGGCACGAGTTTCCTTTTGGCTTCCAATCATAGCAAAACCCTCCAAGCAATAGAATCAAAATCAGAAGCAGATTTGTCCAGACACTACATCTTAATTATCCTCAACCATGGCGCGACAACTTCACAATTTCCCGATAAAGAAACACGGATTTAGGCGCCATGACATGCAGGGGATTAGCATCATATGCAAATGATGAGTGAGAATAAGAAGTGAGGAGGAAACCAATAAAATGATCGAACTCGCAAAGACCACAGTCATCGAGCTCCTAACCCACATGAACACAGAACAACAGTCCAATAACAGTATAATAGAAGAGACTGATTCATATGTGAAGAGTTCCCAAGTAGAAGACTTTGACAAAGTAGTACCTGTGGAAGCAGAGATGTCAAAGGTGGTCGGCCTGCCTGGAACCACTGGGTCAGGCGATATCTTAACATCGCTCACCTTCACAACATAGTCCCCAGAATTATCTGCAATCACAAACCAGTAAGAAACCAGAAAAAAAAGGAACCGATTCACGTAACTGCTAAAACAACTCAATTATCGCTCAGTAGGACAGGACCATACATACGAGAATGAACAGGATGAAGAGCAAAGTAGACT
>JANUWG010000200.1:0-14035 GCA_025175695.1 Eugenia klotzschiana
CTCATGTCCCTACTTATGGGAATATTATTTTCTTTCCAAAAATGATCATCCCGAATTTTAAATTTTCACACTCACCGAGAACATTCAAGACCAACTAAATATCAAGCCATCCAAACTCTAAGCAAGATGTCAAATGAGTATGCAAAAAAGACTAATTTCGGTCTTTTCAACGTTTAATTTTGCTTAAGAAGTATATGAATGGTAATTGTTAAAAAGAGAGATGTGCGTGGTGGTCATTGGGTCAAAATTAAGGGAAGTTTTTGGTCTTTTACCAGAATTCTTATATTTGAGCCAAATAAGATTTGGCCTCTCTGACCTCCTAATATCTGAGTCAGGAGAATGATCTCACAACCAGAAAACTAAGAACAAGTACACCAGCAAAACAAACATCCGACTATCCATTACAACTCAGCAATATCCAAAAGCAAGTAATCAATTTGTTGGACCTCCCCATTCTGTTTCCGGAGTGTGGATTGGTCATAACTCATCCTTGTTTGGTGCATCCTCGCTCATTAGTTCCTCGAGAGGGAATTCGTCCTCTTCAAAAATTTCTCCGTCTTTCAATGGATATATAAATTTTGTTATTTCAACATTTGAAAGCTTGAGCATCACTCAATTTGTCATTTAGGTGGGAATCGAAATAGGTTTCATACCATATATTTTTGTAAACTGTATTCGGAAAGAAGAGTAAATTATCTTATTCTTATATGTTGCCTCTTTATTGTTGGATGTGCTCAGGTTCTATCACTTGCGGCAGAGGTTGAAGATGTGCAATTTTTACTGCCAAATTGCAAGTCTCTAACCCTGCATGTACGATGGGAAAAATGGGATTTTTCTGGTATAGCAAAGCTGTTCACCTAGTGTAGAGAAGCTATCAACAGTGTTGGTTCCTTTGACTACACCTACCCCCATGGTATATATCTGACAAACTCCTCCTGTGTTTCATTGATTCATGTACCTTTTGTAGATCAAAAAATCATCTAGAACTGAAAATCCAAAGAAACCTGTCTGTTCTAGAATCACCAAATATGTGGCCCTTCACTGGTTTGCTTTATCTTCAGAAATTGCGGAAGTGAATAGTCTCAAGACAAATGAAACACTTTTGAACTCTTAGTAGCTTTATTATGCAGTGTGAGTTTAGCGAAACATCGTAGCTTATGCTTTCCTAGTCCACGATAAAAGGCATGAGCTAATGCTACCACTATATGCAAATGGCATTTTATGAACAGCTTTGGGAACAATGAGAAGCCTTCAATTGAGGGGAGAGATGAAATAGGAGGCATAATTCATCTCTGTTGTACTTCTTTTCGGTTTATATCTTAGCCGGAGAATTAGGAATATTCAGTTTATCATGATTGATGTCCATGATGATTATTATTCATAGTGACTGTTGTTCCATTGTGTAAAATATCTAAGTTCATCAAGTTTCAAAGGAATTTAGTTTTGCTATCCATTTGTAGATCAAGTGTGACTCGGTGTTTGGGAATATTGATGAGGAGGAATATTGCCATCGGAAGCTGTTTATGGTTTGGCTCAACAACTTAAGAGGGTTGAGATTGTTGGGTTAGATGATTGATTGTTTAGAACTAAAATCTGTGCTTTTCCTAGTAAAGTTTTGCTAGGTGATGCACTAATGCTGGAAAAGTTGGTTCTCAAAGCTAAAAAACATGAAAGGCATGAATCGAAAGAGAAGCTAGTTGAACCTTGCAAATTGCTCGAATTCCAACAGCAACTTCTATGCCTCTCAAGAGCTTTTAAGAATGCCAATTGAGTTTAAAAGGCGTTCAGCATAACGAGCAGAAAACCAAGTAGAGGCAAGGAGGTTTTTGGAAGAAGTAGTCCAACGTGGTATGCTCATGCTTCCCCGTCGTTGAATGAGATTAATGTTTGTTTGATAGTATGATCACCACTGCAATGCGTAGTACATTGAACTGCATAAAGTAGCTGCTGGAACTATGTTGATTTTCATTCTTTTCTTTTTCTTACGGCGTCCCCTTGAGCTTTAAGTATATTGCATTAGTATTTCTGTTGTATATATGTGGTAAAGTGAATGCTAATGGCCTTTGGTATTGTGTTATTATAGGTTGGTTGAAATGCCGAAGGAATATTATGTTGTTTTCAATGGCCGTAATATCGGCATATACGATAGTTGGCCTGAAACGAAGGTGGAAGTAAGTGGTTTTAGTAATGCTAATTACAAAGGATATAACAATTGGGAAGCTGCAAAAGAGGCGTACTTGAATTATTTCAATATGACGGAGTTGCCAACGACAACTCATTTACCTACACGGTTTCGTCCTAATAATGAACAAGCGAGGCAGGTATGGTATTTGCTTACCCTTGTAACGAGACATTTTAAGTTTTCAATGGTTTAGGGATGTTAAAATTATATGATTTCTTATAATGTTTAATCAGGACTATGCTTGTCCTCGAGGATGCACCCGTATAATTAGAGATCTGGAAATGGAGTTAGAAGAAACCCGAATGGAGCTGGAACAAACCCGAAGGGAGTTGGAACATAGCCAAGGGTCACTCCGATTGACAGTACAGGAGTTACAAAATGCAAGGGATGTGAATGACAAATTTCGAGAAATGATTAGAGGCTTTGGGAATGTTAACATCAACTAGACAATAGATGGGGGCTTTTATATTGTGTAGAGCTATTGTTAGGAGGCAAGTTGGATTTGTGATTTTATGCAGGTCGTACTGTTCTTTTGATATTTCACGTGAATTTCTAATTCAATGAATATGTAGTTCTAGTTTAATTGGTATGCTTGCAATGTACTGCATGTTTATCTATGAAGCATGAAATGGGATGGAATGACTGTTAAACTGATTTATAATGTTTTTGGCTGTTGAGAAATAAACTTTTACGAAGTAAATGTGAATGTGGTTGTGTAAACTGAATGCGAATTGTTTTTTTGGCAACAACGAAATTGCAATTTATCAGTAGTTGGATTCAAGTTATTAGGGAAACAGATCGCCGTGAACAATAACAACTGGGATAACCAAGCAAATACCTTCTGTTTTTTTTTTTTTTGTAAATGATGGATCGAGAGTGGATGGATGCATCCGTCCAAATGGACGGATGCATCCATCTCAGTTCTGTGGCCCTTCGTTTTTTGGTTGGTTGAGGTTTTCCGAAATTGTCAGAATATAGTTCGCTCGGACAGGAGTGGAGGGAGACAATGATGATGGAGAAAACCGAAGCTGTTTTGAGTTGGTTGGTTGATGTTGAGATGTGAAAGGATATTGGCCTTTATAGGGAGGTTGACCAGGTGGTTTTGGAGGAGAACATGGTTGATTCTGTATCTGTGTGCTTTCAGAGATCGCTACTTGCTTTTCTGCAACATTTTTTTTTGTTGTTTTTGTCGATCGAGGAAAACAGCGCAAGCAAATGGTATTGTCTTTACTTCTATGTCCATGGATCGTTGAAATCCATGTACGGCTTTTCGGAGGGTCAATACCGGATGAGTCGTCCAGTGTCCGACGGAAAAGTTGCACATAACTCGAGGAAAAGTTGTCCCGTTCGCGAGTGTATAAATTTTGTCCACACACTTGTTTGTTGTCTAATTATATGGAAAAGAACTAAGAAAACGGTGTTAAATACCATGCATTGATCAAGAAGTGAAGTCTCACATCATAAGGGGGATAAAATTTAGTTACGACTTGAAAAGATAAATCTTATGTTTTGTTTTTTTGGTAATTTGGGCAATCTCGCTAAATTTGAACCGTTACTATGGGATAAAAGCGGCGATCGAGAGTAAATGCAGAGGTGAAATAATTTGAAAACCAAGAAAATCGATCCATTTCTGGCTGGTAGATGGATAATCTTAACCAAATATTGGATGCACTACAAGAAGAATATGTTAAGCATCACAATCAACAATTGCAGGACGGCGGGAGATGAATCTCTAACAACTCTATGCAATGGCTGCTGGGTATTAAAGCGAACTTCCCATTCGAAATATCTGACAAATATGATTCAAACCCCGCCGCGGGGGGGGGTTAACAATTTCATATTATATGGCGAAAAAAATGCGTAACACAGTCCAGTTACTCATAACTCGGCCACGCAGACGTGTTATCGCTGAGAATGCAAAAGGAACTGGAAGAACCGAAGTGCTCTGACAGGCAGCTATCACCCATTTTCATTGAACTGGAGAGATCGTCCTATAATTGGAGGGAACGTGTGGACCAGCCTAAACCCCATAGTTCTCCTGTGCGATACAATGAATTGTTCGCGGGAGCAGTAACCCTTCTTTTGGCTGCAATCCCACTGGACTTGCCCCGGGCATCATTCTGCAGCCAACGGATTAGCCTTCGCAACCTGCAGTGTGACCATCCAAAGCTGTGCATCTTTCCCACTCTATAAACCAATCAAGAACTTGGAAGGCTCCTCCGGCTACAGAACGATATCCAGCTGATCGAGACAGGAAATTAAATGGCTCTTCTTCAAGTCCTCGTACTGCCATCATCACCAAAAGAAGATACCAGACGAGAGATTCCTGCTGTGAGACTTGGCGAGACCACCGGTTCCCGGGAAGAGAGGAGAGGCATAAAGCACTCCCATCACATGGTGTCTCTTGATGTGAGTCCAATTATTTTGAAGCTCTATGTCTCAAGCCAGGATGAGTAGTAATTATACTTTAAGCCCAAACCCAAACCAAAGAACCAAATTGACCTGGCAATCAACGTGCTGCAACTCGCTCACCAGACACGGCGAGATCTGAGACGAGTTTGACCAGCACTTTTGACACACCATTTGCTTATTCCCAGGAGTTGGAAATTTGCATGCAAATGCAGTGTGCTGCACAACGCGCTATGTGATGTTTTGAGAATGCAGCTCCCACATCCCATCCGAATCGCTGTCGTTACAAACTCAAATCCACGGTGTCCACCCTTCATACATGTTGCAAAGGTTATCCACGCTAGTAGCCTGCTTGATTAGATAATCCACCTGTTCCGATGTGCTTACTTCTCTGAGAATAAAATATATTGCTGTTAATACAAAATTAACATGAAGCATGAAGAATCAACAAAAATTTACCTCGTTTCATCAATATCTCGGCCATCTAGTTTCATCTCTATGCGCCTCAGTACTGACAATGCGTAAGCATTTTTACCTACAGATGACCGGGAATGTCAAAAATAAAATTATGACCCAACACAAATACATACTTTTTGATAAATACAACACAAAAAAAAAGTAACAGAGAGAAATGTCATCAGATCAACAGTTCCAGAAAAGAAAGAACAAATTCAACTGATTAGAATATGAGCCAAAGCACGTTAGTTAATCACGGAATAAGGCCGAGTGGTAACGCATTGACTTTTGTGATTCATAAAGAAAAATTTGTCCTGGTTGCCAGAGAAGGCGATTGAAAAGGAACCCAGTCCCTTTCACCACTATGTACTTGCATGTGCCCAGATTCTCGTGGTTAACAACAAAACATAGGCTGAAAATTTGGGTCAGGCACATCAAACAAAACTGTAGTTGTGACTGGTGAAGAAATGAAAATCCTGCTGAAATGCAGTTTTAAGGTTTGTTCATTATGACACTAGACATCAAATCACATAACCCATGCATGTTAGCTTATCAATTCAATAGTCACTGCTTGACACAACTAAAATCCAATCTTTCAGTGTTGAGATCTGGATCCAGGTTTTAGTTCAGCTATCGCTAACAAGTACTGTGACCGGAAGTTAAGAAAGAAACATATTCAAGTCCCAGCCTTTTAGTCCCCAAGTTTCAGCCAGAAAAGGCCAATCGAAAAAGGCTCAGACGAGGGAAAGAACTTGAAAACCATTGTAAAGACATCTAAGAAAAAGTTCAAAGTACAATGATGTAATACTTACCCCTGGCAACTCGACCACCAGCATGGCCATTGGGATCAGGAGCTTCACCACATCCGTCATCAATGATATTTCGGGATGAGGACGTCTTATTTTTACCTCTATACTCCAGCTCTGTTTCCTTATTCATGTCATCTGGAGTGTAAACAGGGAAAGTTGTGTCTTGATCACTTGTAGATGCCTCGTCATTTGGTTGCTCAGTTGTCCCACCTATAAGTGGCATTACAGGAATATCCTGGCTATATTTGGCCCCTTCATGTGCAATTTCAGTGATCTGTTGGGGATCACTTTGGGATGAAGGATCCGCACATGTAGCCCCATCATCTCTGCAACTAGAGTTGATCTGGTCATTTAAACTATCTGCGATACTAGCTTCAAGTGAGGAAACACTGGATCCCAAACTGCTAGTGCAAATGCTGTCTGGTGGAGATACCCATCCTTTATCTTGCAAAGAAAGTCCAGCAAGGCTCACAAAATCCTGTGTGATTTCCTCATCAGGGGCTGGTAGTTCCCCCTCCCTGTCATTGAAGGAAGAGGCATTGCCCGAAAAATTCGGCCTTGACAAATCAGTTCCTGGTAAATTTTCTTCCTGACTTTCTGCTGCACCTTCAAGAGCCTGGAGAGAATGCAAATTGGGGCTTACTTAGGTCGGGTGGTGATTGCAATGAACGGCAGCAAAGAGTTAACAAGGTCACAAACCTAGCTTGTCAAATAAACTTTACCCATTTACCTTATGGAGATTTCCTGCATGAAGACTTGCAGTCCGTGCAAGCTTGGTCAATAGAGAGAGAAGTCCCTTCACAGATGATGTAAGTGCTGGTAACAATGGCTTCAGGGCTTGACAAGCTTCCCCAACTCTTGTATGATAAGACTGATATATGGCTTGTCCATGAATTGGCGATATTTCAATTTTGCTCTCTCTTTCCATTGTTATAGCATCAGTCATAGCAGTCACATCTTTGGACAAAATTGATTCAAGTGGCAGAAGGATTGCATTTGCCTGTTCCCCCCCAGAAAAATAGAATGCAACAATAAAAGTCAATCAATCATTTAGATATAATGTTCTCCGGCCTCAAAGGAAAAAAGTAAATTGCAAGATTAAAGCGTAGGGTGTCAAGAAAAACCTTCATAAGGCCTTCCACTAGAGAATGGTGCATTGAAGCAGCTTCCTTTCCTAGACTGTGTACATCGTGTAGATCTTCAGTTATGGCCAAAACCTAAAGAGAAATTCAAAGATCAGTGGCCATGTGAAGAATTGAGAAGATGTCTGGAAACCTACTATAGCCGTAAGTCGTGATCAGCTACGACTGCAGTACATAGGGAAATTTCACTGGCTGGAAATCAGGAACAAACGTCACAATATCATTTATTAGTGTTGTCAAACAACTAAATGCTAACCTTCATCATGTACCAATTGTCATGCTCATATTGTATCAACCACTATAAGCAAATGCCCTTTGAACTGACAGTTCTTATTCTTAAAAATTGCTCAACTTATTAAAATAACCAAATAAAAAGCTATTTTTTTTTAACCCAGCGGAGACTCAATAAACTCATAATCTCTCTAAAAACTTGTCTGAAGTGAAGTGCCTCATACAATGAAGGCGCCAGATACCCTAGTTAAAGATCACATAAACAGAGACAAATAAATGCAACTATAATTATTCTTTGCCTTTTCCTTCATAAGAGGAAAAGATATGCTCCAAATAATCAGTAAAGCAGGATGACATAAACATCTTTCATTCTAGGTAATTTGAAATCAACTAGCAGCGAAGAATGAAGTCATTCTTTTCAACATACTTGGCAAATTCAATATATTTGTCTAATGTGTACAGGGTAAAAAATAAACAGAAACGGATGAGCAACACAAGACTTGTTAATCATTCAGATTAGCTTTAAGGGTTACAGCAGGGATTTTTTATACTTGAATATCTTAATGTCAGACGAGGCAATATTCAAGAACAGATAACCTATCAAAGATATTCCCACGCAAGAAACAGGCTAAGCATGTGTCAAGGACTCTAGTCGAGAATGGCACCCACATGTTTGGCCTTTAGGGCCTCATATATGCACAACAATAGCTGACATTCATAATTGTCATGATTATGTAGAGATTGGTTTTACTCTTAAAAGAATGTCACAAATCACACAACACACAATGCCAAATTTTGCAGCTACAAAGAGCACTGTAATAGGAATAATTGCAAGCATCAAATAAACCAAGCATCAAACCTCCTCAAGCATGGAACCACACTCTAATGTCAAAGTTGTATGGCCCCTTGACACTCGACCAAAAGCAGTTAGTGCAACGCTGGCTTCATATGCATAGTCCCTCATGGCAAGTATGGTGGTCTGCAACTCATCTGCCAAGGAAGAAAACATATAATGCAATACTTGAATGAAAGGATGCGACCAATTTAACACAACGAAACACACAAAACCTGAAGCTGACTTTGCTTTGTGAGAAGCAATGCAAAGCTCCTTAGTGGCAGAAAATAAACCATTCGAAGCAGCTTCTGTGCTGCTTTGTGCAAGCTTCCATTCTTGTTCAATACCTGAGCAACAAATACAGAAAATATCATCCGTCACAATGCAATTATAGTTAACAATACAGGCCATGTACAGAAAGATGACACAGTCATGTACGTGTGAAAGAATGATAAGTAACATCCAATCTTGTCAAAGCGCTTAAGTTTGCTTGTTGCCATGCTCTGCAATCATTGCTTGTCCTCAATGGATGTTCTCCTCCAGGAACCCAGAAAATGCCATCTCTTGATGCTTCAAATTCCAGTATAGATATGCAAATCTTGATTATTTCAGATGCTTTCTCCCTTGCATCCCACAACAATTGCCGTCTCCTTGTTAAATGCTCGTGGAACTCAGGAGGAATTTTTGACATTTTACTGGAACTATTTCCGGCAAGACCAGAAGAACTACCACCACATGCCCATCCCATTGCCCTTTCCAGCTGTCCTTCTGCAGCAAGGGAAGTTCTTTCAACAGCTTGCAGGCCCTCAATTGTCCGAGCTATTCTGGATACAGCAGATTGCATAACTTCCAACAGTCTCTGCCTGTTGAGATTTAGAATAATCTGTCGCAGGTTGTCGCTACTGGCTAGCAATTTATGCAATGTGATCCGGCTATTAGGGGAGGGGGTCAATAGAATGTCATGCATCCATTCCATCTGAACAATCTCTATGCAGTCCTTCTTTGCATTCTCTTTGAGCTCATGTACCTGCCTTTTCATAAGGGATGCTGCCGACCTTGCTGCACGAGCAGTTTCATGTGCATTGCAGTATTCTTCAAGCATAAGCTGGACCTTTCTAACAGCCCCAAGGTCTTTATGCGACTGCTCAAACACTAATTCCTTCCTCGACCCATTCAGTTGCTTACAATGGTCATTCATTTTCGCTAACCATGCCATAAATATAGGCAGCGTACGATCTTTCAGGTAATGACCGATATGTTTCTCAAGCTGGAGCACAAGCTTTTTCCTTGCAGCATTGACAAGCTGGTCAAAACCTAACTTTTGGTCCATAGAAGAAGCCACCTCATGTGTGCATACATCAAGAAATGAATCCAGAACACATATTTTCCAAATAAAGAAGGCATTTTTCTTCACAGAACCACCAAACTTCCAAACCTTTTCAGATAATGCTTGCCCAGAACTTATACAATCTGCTAAATTAGGATCCCTAATGCCAGTATGCAAAGAAGAAGCACCAACTGAAGACAGAACTTTGTCCAGTGATTCTAATTCATGGAAGGGATTGACTAATGTGGACAAGAGTGCTTTGCCTCTTAAAGCAAGCGAGTCTATTTCCTCTTCAGCATTCATTAAAGACTGAAAATGATGTTGACAAGAGCTGAACACACTTTCAACATCCGTTTGTATCTTAACGTGAGAAGAAGTACGTTTGTCTCTCTGGTTCCAGGATTGGTGGAGTTGGTCCAGTTGTGCCCTACAAGATTCTTCCTGAGATGCTAATTCTTCAGCCTCTTCCCAGGAAAGATGATCTCTACCCTTAAGAGCTGCTTCTTCGAGAGCCAACTGCCGCTCAGTGATGAGGGCTACCTTAACAAAGTAATTCCGTTCTAGTTCAATGACAGTTCCCCGCTCCATTTCAATCTCCAATAGCTGCTCAAGTGCAGAGTCAATGGTGCCACGAACTTGTGAGACCGATCCAAATACATCAGCAAACTCTGAATTAAATGTAACAGCATTTCTGATCACATCTGGTAAAACATCAGACAATTGATCAACCAAGCTTTTACAGTAAACAACATTGCTTTTGAAAATGGATGCCCAGTTTTCTTCAGAAAAAAATTCCCCACTTTCCATACTTGTGTCACTGCAAGGAACATCCCAGGCAGCAAATTGACGCAGATCATTCACAAATTCACTGACGACCGAGCATTTCTCTACTAGCTCTTCGAGTTCACCAAACAAAGATGAGGAATCATCCAGAGACCTATTGCCATTCCCTTTCCCGTTGGCATCAGCCATGTTGAGAATTCTCTTTTTCACATCATCATAAATAGACGCAACAGCTAAGTTCAACACATAAAAGGCCTTCTCTTTTTTCTCTGCTAACTGGGTATGATACCTTGCCTTGTTTGTGTCATCGTACTCAGATTGACCAGGATAAACCAGTGAATTTAAATCATCTTTCTTTTCTACAGTGGCAGATTGCATGTATTTCATGAAACTAGAGAGCAGACGGTCCTTAACTTTAGATTCAGCCTCAGAGCCAACAGAGTTCTCTAGCTCGGCACACTCATCTTCAACTTTCCCTATCTCAAAGGCATAATTACCTACTTTTAGACACAGGTCATCATGAGCATGTTTGACCAAATCACGAGAATCGTTTAGTAGCTTAGATATCAATTCAGCAGCCTGTCTTTGGGCAATGGAAATGATATCAGATGTAAGAACACCTGAACATAACTGCAAAATTTGTGCCCAACTATAAACCGTGCTGGTCGCGAGGTAATTTAGAGGAAGAATTCTCTGCAAAGCTAGAGAGTAAACCTGAATTGCAGTGAAAGATGATGACACACCATGATCTAACTCACCAACAAGCTTAGAGAGTTCCCTATCTAAATCAGTGCATTGTACTTGTGTCGGCTCTGGAACAACAGTAAGTGGAACCCCAGCCACGAGGACTGCTGATGAAAGGGACAAAGCTTCTCCGAGACTACTTAGATTATTCCAAGCATTTATTTCTGGCATCAGATTGCCCCTAAGAGCATCAATGATCCTTCCATGTTGCTCAATCCAGCTTGTTGCCTCTTGAGCTTTTTCAGCTACCAAAGCTTTTGCTTGAGAAAACTCATGAGCCTGAATTTCAAAAGAAGCACGAAATTTTTCTGAATTACAACTTGCTTCTGTAAGGATTGACTTTGCAGATGTCTCACGTAGAATAAGGTTAGACCGCTCTTGGTCAGCTCGACAGAATAGGGCAGAAACGAGTTCATATTTGTTGATCACATCAGAAAACCTCTGGTACACAATTAACAATGTCAGCAAAGAATCATCATTCAAGACATGTATTTACTGGGAAGTATAAAAAATTTCCAGGCAGTCAATTTTCATACCTCAAGGGCAGATTCAACAGCTGGCAAGGAAGATATTAAAAGATCATGATGTTCCTGAGGAATGCGACAAAAAATATCAGCCTACAGCGATAGTTTATCATATGTTAAATCTTGTTCATAATGTACTTCAGATTTCTTCTACAAATTTAACATATATCCTCCAGAAGTAACACTCTTTTTGGAAGAAATATGGGATCAGTAAAACCGTATTTTCAGAATCAAGTGCATCAAGCAGGTAAAAAGGCTAGTTTCTTAAATTAATTGGCCTAAGCTTCACTTCAGAAACAGATACACATGCTGAGTCTCAATTGATAAATACCTGCAGAGGAACACGAATTTCTTGAACTCGAGATGCAAATAAGCTTAAGCTCACGGCCAACTCCATGCCCTTTCTCTCTTCACCGCCAATTGCTGCATCATCGTGAAAGTCTCCCCTAGTCCATTCTACAAGTGGATCCCAGACAAAAACCTCTAGTAGCATCAGGAGTATGTCTTTATTTTTCCTCAAGACACCAAGAACTGCTTCACAGTTCGCTTTAAAAATCCCTTCTACTCCAGTCAATCCTAAAGCTGCTTCAATCATCTGTGTTAGTCGGAAAGGAACAATTTCTGGGATCTTGAGTCTCAGCCCTTTATCAAAGCATATATTGTAATCAATATGAAGTATATCTCCACTACGGAAATCCACCAGAATATTATCTAGATGTCTATCCCCAAGACCTAGAATGTGGCCGACCATGCTCATGGCTGCAACACTTCCAGAGTACCTGCAGGTCGGGGGAAAATGCAGCATAGGCCATGTTACAACTTAGAATTAAATAGCAATGACGTTTCAAGTAATATCGAGAAATGTTGGTGTCCACAACTACAGGATTAGCAGCATCAGAATACCACTTCAACTATCAAATAAACACTTTACCACCGAGAGCAAAATACTACCAGCAAAAGGAATCACACCTTTTCAACTTTAAATTGAATGCCTTGAATCCTTCACTAGCACACCACAGCTCCTGATACAAAAGTTGCCGAGGAACTCCTTGCATAAGATCCGTAAGAACTTTACGCTTAACTTCATGAGGCCAGTCTTTTCGAGATATTACTCTCCTTATGCCTTTTTCTTTGAGTGCTGGGATGATCTTACCATAAAACATATCACTTGGACGTGGAACAGGTGGAGGAACTGTTTTTGTGTTTCCAGTGCCAGAAGATGTCAGTACAGCTGCTTGATCTCGGGCTTGCCAACACTTGTAGACACTGTACACACTTATCACATTCTCCACCCACTGGATAAGACCGGCCCGACCACTGATTGGAGTCACTGAATAATGGCGAATACCAACCAAATGACTACGAGTCGTACGGGATGAATGTAATAAACTATCAATTGCTTGCAAAAGCTGCATTATTCTGGCATCAAGGCGTAAATCTTCCCTTCCTTTCAACAGATAAGGGTAGTTTTGACCATCTGAACCAATGATGTTGATCTTTTTAGGTTTAGTCTTTGTTGATATTATTGTTACTTGTTCGGAAAAGGAAGAAATAGTTACAGCACTCGGAAGAACAGTGAGGCCTCCGTCTGCTTCAGAAAGTTCGGCCAGTTTCTCAAGCCCAGGCATAGGAACATGAGATGATGACAAGAGAGCAAGTTGTGGAGCTACTTCCCCCAAGGAAACTGAAGACTTCCTCTGATAAGATGTTAAAGATGCAGCAATGGTATCAAATGGCCGCCATACATCTGCAAGTGAAGCAGCAGATTTTGGAGGATTCTTAAACGTCAAAATTGCAGTTTTCAGTTGCTCGATGTACTGCTCATGGAACCTCATTTCATGAGGCGTTACAGGCTTCCGAGTTGTAGAAGCCAGACGACGTTCAAGGGTTAAAATGACAGGTGCCATCATAGCTGAATACTTGGCTGCATTTATCTTGCTTTTCTCGCTCTGGCTGAGAGTGATATTCTCTGCAATCCGTGCAGCCTCCTCTTTCAGAATGTGGATGCGCCTCATTACATCTGGATGAGAAATTTTTGGTTGGCCTCAAATTAGTGAAAAGTTGGCAAAAGCGAATATACATTGACAGAGACCAATTTAACATTCAACCTTGGAGGGAGTTTTAGACAGAAAAACCATATGTTCATCACACGCTTCATAGAGAATGAAAAGGTAAAAAAACTTGACCTGCCAGATAATAAAACACTAACAAATGCCTCATCCAGGAAGGCAAGAGTACCTGAGTGAAGATCATGAAGTGTGCTAAGCCAGAGTTCCTCCCAGAGAACGGTCACGTTACTCAGTTCATTTATCATGAGCTGAACATCTTGAATCAATTTCGGGTGAAGATCCAGCTGCATGAAATAGATAGTGGTAAATATCAAAGGTTAACACTTAAACAAAGCAATGACTATATTTACAGAAAAGCTCTTTGCAGAAGAAAAACAGAGTTTGTCGTTGCTCACAACTCCAGATCTGGTCATCACCAAGTGACCACCCTGCGGTGGTGATAATGTCACCACTAATGTTCACTATCTCACTCCTCATTTTACGGTCTGTTTTTTCTTTTCTTTTTCTTTTTTTTTTTTTTTTGG
>JANUWG010000201.1:0-14032 GCA_025175695.1 Eugenia klotzschiana
GACACTACCGTCTCTAGAATATCGAAAATTCACACTAAGTCACCAAGTTCACCATCAGAGAAAACAAGTGCCAGAATTCAATTGCAACCACCGATACCTTCTCTCCAGAACTCTCTGGGCTTGAGCTTGAGCAACCGAGACAACTCTCTGTTCAGAAGATCCACCACCCGCTGCGACTCCACCGGATCCAACCCTCCCTCCTCGGCACCGAGCCCGCTCGCCACGGCCTCATCCTGAGGCAAGTAATTCACGAAACTGCCACCCCGATCCCCGGACGGAACCCACGCTCCGCCCTCGCCGGGCCGGACCCTGCCGCCGTCGGAAGCATCCTCCGATTGATTCGAAGCCGGTCGGTCCCGTAGCGAGTTCGAGAGCGTGGTGACGGAGCTCGCGGCCCTTGGGGCGTCGTTCTGCGACGATTTGGGGACGAACCGCTTCGGCGACTTGGCGGGAGGTCTGGTGCCAGCTTCGTGCCTGTTTTGAGCGTGCGAGGGACGATTCGACATGGGTTTTCTGGGCTTGGATGAGGAGGATTTGTGGGCGAAGGAGGAGATGGGACTCGGCGAAGGAAGAAGGCGAGCGTATGCTTTGGAGAAGTTGGAGAGAGTCCGCGAGTGACTTTAGCCGCGCGTCCACTTTGAGTGGGTGCGTGATGCGCAAGGAGATAGCGGTGGACGATTCTTATTTATAGTTTTCTTTTTCGGCTCCTTATTTAGAATATGTTTATTTCGAATATATATATATATATATATATATATATTTCATCTTTCCACAAAATATTTTACTAAAAATTGTTATCAATAATAAAAAGATATATATTGATTAGTTATTTTGAGTAATCATTTTAAAAAATATTTCGTAAATCATTCGATTTTTTACGAACCAATCGGAATGGTCATATTTTACTATTTTACGCCATCCAAAAATCTTCCTTTTCTACTTAAAAGAAACAAAAAGTTCTTTCAGTTAGGCCCTATTCGTTTCACGGAAACTAACTTCAGAGAAAATATTTTTCGAATTTTCCAGCATTTGACTCACGAAAAATAAACTAATCAGGAAAAATATTTGCCACCAATTAAAAAAAAACAAGAGTACAAAAAATGAATTTCTCTTTTTTGGAGAGAGGAAATTATTTTCCCTCATTTTAATTATTTTTATTTTATTTTTTAAAAATTTTCGTTTTTCTTTTTATCTTTCATTTTCTTCTTAAAAAATTTGAACTTTAATTATTTTTATTTTTATCTTTTTCTTTTCTTCTTCCTTCTACCGATCACTGTGGCTATAGGCTACAGACAAGCTCAATGACCTCAAGCGAGCTTGAAGATCCTTGATTTGAGCATTGCTGACCAATGGCGAGGTTGAGTCTTGCCCGAGGTTGGCAAGCTCATCGCTCACTAAATGAAAAAATAATTAATTGGAGTGCACGAATGAAATTTTATATCAAAGGGCGAAAAATATTTTTCATTTTATTTTTAAATTTCAACCGAACACTAAAAAGTATTATAATTTTCTTGAAAAATGAGTTTTTGAAAAATATTTTCCAAAAATATAACGAATGGGCCTTTCACGAATATGGGACATATTTTTCAATATTTTCCATAAAAGCCATTTTACAGAAAAATGATAACATTTTTGTATATTTGGCTAAAACTTAAAAATGAATAGGAAAATGTATTTTTCACTGTTTGATATGAAAAATCTAGCTGGAGAGAACTTTACCCAAAAAAGGTCTTATTTTTAATAATTTTTTAATTTCTTTTTTATTATTCCTCCGCCGGTTGCTGGCAAAATTAGACGTTTGCCTTGACATACTAATTTGCATGCACAAACATGTTTCAATCGTTTGACACCCAACAAAAGTTAGATTTCAAAGCCTTCATGAGAAACGACGAAGATCAAAACAAAAAAAGTCATGTGATATTGCATAAACTTGTGAAATATTAGAATTGAGCTCGTGCCACACGAGATCGAACGCAACGTCTTTGAATTGAGCAATTGTCATGGATTTATCGCCTGATGATACGCATAAGAATTTTCTGGCCGCTAGCTTAAGCCATAAATTTAACGGCGAAACAAACTGAGACAGAACCACATGAGGAAGCAATTATAAGCATATCCCGCTTACCAATTCAGCATACTATAACTTCTAGGACAAGCAAGTGATGTCGCGAGTTCGTGGATTTACAGAGAGGGGGGGCGAGTGAAAGCGGTTCTGCTTCATCGACTCGCAAGTTCTCACCCATCGTGCACGGTCTCCAACTTTAAAAGAAAAAGAAAGGGTCAGTTGATTTCCATGCTAAAGATACGAACAATGGCAATACACAGATAATACTAAAGTGAGCAAAGATCTAGTTTGAGACACCTTCTATAAGAACTCGAACTTGATTTAGATAAAAATACAAACAATTCCCTCCATAAGGAACTTCTCTTTTCCATCAGCATCACACGAGCAAAACATCTAGGAGCCAGAATGAACGCGATAGTGATTTCGCCGGGTCAAAAGAACAGGGAAGGATCAGTCAAAAACTTTCTTCTTCGTTTGTGGGCAGCCTTCCGTTCTCCCAAACATGCGGGGCCGCACAGGAGACTGCTGTATCAGGGCCTTTTCAGTTCTCAATCTTCACAACACTTGCAAGTAAGAACAGGAGGAAGGAAATACAATGTAACTACAAGGACAGAGAATCTGAAACACTTCTATTTCTTTGTCAAGGAAACCTGACACAAGAAGTCATTCCACGTAAGAGGGAACCATAGTCCTCGGAGGTAGGTAGACGAGAAGAACCAATTTTATGACCTTAAAATCCATTCATGCTGGGTACACCGTCGCTTCCTTCTATTTTCCTATTCCTCAAGGGAAAGGTCCAAATTTTCTTTGCAACAGTTCCTCAAGAATAATGTAAATCAACTCATATCACAGTGTTATAATCAAAAATGCAAACACGCATCAACAAAAATCTGTTCACCCATCGAAATCATGTTGCCTAAGGAAAAAAAACATTGTACTCAGGAAGAAAAGAGCCAACGGAGGCCACTAAATTACTATGTGCATGTACCAGACTCTTTTTTTTTTGGGTCGAATGTACCAGACTGTTGAACATGTGGTGTATAGCACAAAAAGATTAGTGGTCATCGATAGTCTCTGCACAACACAGCCACAATTCTAAATCTCTTCTGCCATTTGTCAATAGGCACTAATCCTTCTTAGTCAGAGGATCCACATGGGATATCACAAAACAAACCTTAAAGGGCAACTATCAGCCCGGTAGCTAGATAAGAAGCCAGATATATCTAAGTCTTAAAGGAAGTTTCAAAACCACTATTTCAAAAGGTTCTTCACCTAAAAGCAGATTGCAAATATTGCCCCATTAAGTCAAATATTAACTCTTACCTCCAGCCACAGTAATGCTAGACAGTTTGCAAGCCTGAACTATATTTTACTTTAATGAACTAGAAAAGTTCAAAAGTGTGCCATCAGATCCTGAGGAATAGAAAGCTCCCCATAAACTTAAACGGTAAGCAATCTTTAAGTTCCAGGAGTACCTGCTGATACCAGGAAGCAAAATTTTTTTCATGATGGTTGCTGTACAAGGTACAATGTACACAGAACTGGTTAAACTAATTCCCCCACATGCTGTCGAGCATCATTGGAGCCTGATCTTATCCCCCATTCCCAATGGCACAGACGATTGCCAATCCAACAGAATTTACTTGTCTGGGTAGAGCCTTTCCTCATTACATGTCACCCAACAATGTGAAGCAACCATCTGCAAGGCATTAATGTACATGCTCTCGAACTGCCATTAACTTAATAAGATCACACCCACTCAAAGTTCGTTTCTTTCGGCAAAACCAACACAAGAAGGCAGTCAATCGGATTAGGAGCGATCGAGAGCAGAGAACAAATGTCCTGTGAATAAGGAAGAATAAACAGGAGCCTTGCCCATATAGAATTTACAGCAGGAATTTTAATAACTCCAACACATTCCCTCTGCTTCAAGTATGATATAAAATCCTGAAACTGAAAAACACATTCGTAAGACCTCAAGCAAATGTATCACAAAGGGGGCACATCCATGATCAATATGGATTTAGACCACTATGTGAGGATACACAAATAACATGAAGGCTTCTAATCAATGAAAGGAGATGAAAGATGAGAGACACAAATGAAATGCTAAGGATTTGCGAGAACTCGCCTATAATTGTCCAACCCACCACTTTTCAACGCTTCAAATCATGTTTATCTAGAGATTTAATTTCTTTTTTTATCAGTACAATGGATTAAACATTCATTTTTCAGAATAGCCTAGAACAACCTGAACATGTCACTGTTAAGCAAAAAAGCTTTCAATCGTTATTTAATTGTCCCTTGCTGATTTGTCATAAACAAATAGATTATTAGGCCAGATCCACACCATCTTTTGTCAATATCACATATTCACATCTGGTGATTCTAATCAGGGAAGCAGTTGAACTTCAGTGAACAGGCAAAACTAAGACGGATCTACAAGCCAACAAATTTCTACCATAAAAAGGGAGTATGGATAAAAAGTTCAGTTGGTTTTCATATTTTGATCAGTTGTTAGCTACACCACTAATGAGAATATGATAAAGACAAGTTATTGACTTACGCCTTTATAGTCAGCTGCAGATGACGGAATCAGCTGGCACACTTCTCTCTGCATCGCAGAGAAACCAACAAGAATACCATTGAGAGTTCTGAAACAACTAGTACAGGTGTAGAAAGAAATTTCTCTTCTCTCGAACTTAATAATATGAAGGATTTTGGTAACAAGTATTGTACACTAGTTATGAGGAAAGCTAGCAGTTTATAAGATATTGCTTTTTACCATGATATCTGTAGTCAATGCTTTGGAAATTGAAACCTACCTTAATAAGTATACTTAACCAGAGCACTTAAGGAACTCAAATACTTAACCCAGATAATAGTATGACCAAGTCTTAAGCAAACGCATCTCTAAAGTAGTGTTTAGATGCATATCACAACAAATCCAAAATAAGGTACCAATGCAATCATTAACTGCCCAAAGGAGAGGTTAATAGAGCACTTCAATACAAACACATCAACAATCTTAACCAGCAGCAGGTTAAAACATCAAATCTTCGAGCATTACCCATTTGTGACAAACCAAATTCACTGATTAAGCTGCGCAGTGGAAAACTGAAGCGCAACAGGTTTTATGAAAAAAATCAAGAGCAAAAGTTGATGCTGTATATATCCTCCTTAACCTAAGGCTTCAAAGTGTTCAGGGTAAGTAGCTGTTCAAGGAACATCAGCAACAGACAGAATTATCTAGAACAATATCTCCCTGGCTTGGATCCAGGCTTTCTAGCAATAAACTAAAATTTCTCCTAGCATAAGATCAGTTTACAGTTCCGATCCTGAAGTGGCACTTGGTCAAACTTAAGTTTCACAGTTCAAACTAACCAGGCCTAATTATATACTCGCAGACAGTTTTGCTTATCTTGTAAGCATCGTTAGAAAAACGACACTAACTAAAAATCTCCCGTACTTCAAGGATTTTTCTGGCTCTATCCCAAACTCTTAAAGCTCTCCACAGTCTACAATCAAAATCCAGAAGTAGCGGTTTGACAAACAAAGAAATCGCAGTTCGAACCACACAGGTGCAATTGTATACACACAATTTCTATTCCTCAACAGGGAAAGCACTAAAAAAGTACCCCCAAATAACTAGCAAATCCAATCTTTTAAGGATTTTTTTTTACTTTACTTTATTCCACACTTTCAAATCTACCCTTAGCTTTTACATCTACAATTTTTAATATTTGCCACATATACAAAGAGATATACACAGATCTGGAACCACTAACTAAAACTGGACAGGGATGAACCATATGACTAGCAATTACTCTTGCCTTTGTTTCTTTTTTCTAGTTAATGACGCATTTCATTTTTATGTATTTTAATGCCACAAAGTCAAGGGTGAATTAAAACTTTTTGAACTTCAAGGTATTTAGGGCAGGTGGAACCATGAAAACACAGGATTTCCGAGGTAGGCCAGATAATAAGATCAAATGTAAGATAGCAAATGAAAGAACACTCACTCTATGTGGTGGAGTACTGGTAAATGTTGTCCTTACATGCCGAAAATCAGTACGTTTTGTCATATCTAGTTTAACAGGCCATCTGCATGAAATATCAGCATGAAAACAGCCTTAGTGATAAGTTCACCCCAGAAGTTGATGTAAAATGATGATGGCATTCTTACTCAGTAGGTTCAGAAAGGCCATTTGAATATTTGCACGTATTTGAATCCACTCTGAATGCATGAATTGTGCAGTAGTGAACCCCACTTTTAGATAATTTTCCCTGCCACTTGTACTGAGGATCATGTCCTGACCTTTTCTCATTGGAGGATTCTCCAACAGAGGGAGGAGGTGGAGGAGGGGGAGGAGAATTTGGTGGAGGGGGGGCTGAAGGTGGTTGTGATTGAGGTAAAGGAGGGGGAGATGAAGGTAACGGAGGAGGCATATCAGGCTGAGGTGGCTGGGATGTCAAAGGCACGGGAGGGACAAAATTTTGGTCATTCCTAACCAAGTTTCCCTGTATCTGCGCCAGAGGGGTCACAGAAGGAGGAAGATAAGGGGCAGCAACAGCATTCGTTTGAAAATTACTTTGCGCTGGCCCTGTTATTGGATTCAAAGGCATGTGATGACTAGGACCTCGTACATCCCACGGATTGGGTGGGGTAAAATGCATGGGTCTCATGTATGGAGATGCCGGAATTTGCTGAGGCGGCAGAACAGGTCCTTGCACTGCGATTGGCATGCATGATATACTCCCGGGAGCTGACTGCTGTTCTGCTTCAGGCTTGTTGTACATCCATGCTCCTTCATTAGTACAAGAAACCATAGGTGGACCTGCAAGATTGTGAGTCAATACACAGCTCCTGCTTCTAAATGGGAGATGAGCTAGTGCACATAAATAAGTACCACACTGTGAAGAATCGACCACCATGTTCTGCTCAGCACCACCAGAAGCATCCCAGTGCGAAGTTTGTACAGCGGTTCCATTGTTTTCAGGTCTCAACCCTGGGGAGACTAAACCCATTGAACTACTCCAGTGCGAAGCTTGTACAGCGGTTCCATTGTTTTCAGGTCTCAACCTTGGGGAGACTAAACCCATTGAACTATTCTCTGGATTTAACGAGACAGGAGGGACTTGTTGCTTTTCCAATTGACTGTTCAGAAATCCAAAAAAATAAGTTCAAAAGGTAGGGAATTTCCCAAAAAGCTGACATGGAAGAATTAAAAGCAGATTTTCTCATTCCAAAAGCACTAGCAGATAATATACTACCTCAGAAACAGATTTTCAGAAAGCATACTCAACTAGCAAGCACTTGTAAGAGATTTATTCTCAACAGATGCAAAAGTATGGTCTAGCTTTTGAAACAAAAGCCACCACATTTGGACTATTTCTTTCATTTTCATCATGTGACAGATGGAGAGACATTTAAAAACAACAGCAGCGAAGACAACAATGATAAAGATGAAAGAAAGTAGATTTAATCAGAAGAATCCAATAACACAGCTCAAACCTGAATTCAATCTGAAGGAACATCTGAGGACAGGCCTGAAGATTTCTTAAAACAGAAATAGCAGCATCAACACTGCTGCACTCAACCACCCAGCCACATCCCACATCCGTATTATTGCAGGTTACCTGAATGATGGAGCCTACATTGCCAATAGCAAGTTTGCAAATGGCCAATATTTCATCATCCATCATGTATGAGTTGGCATTCGGAGGATGCTGTATCCAAAGAGTGCTTGATGGCATTTTTTTTTCTCCTCTCAAGGTTGCAGATTGCCAGTTTCCAACATTATATTTCGAACGCAATGAAGAGAGTAACGAAAGTAGCTGAGACATCCTAGAGCTGCCAGCAGGGCTCTGAGGCACTGTCTGAGACTGAGGAGAGCCACCATTATTGTTAGAAAAGCTTGCATAGTTATTGCTTCTCGAAGATCCAGGAGTATCCATGGGAGATATTCTAAAATTACTTGGGCCTGGAGGCAGGCGTTTGATCATTTCCATTCGATACTGTCTTAGATGAGTCATCACAGCAGAAGCTTCCTCGGGAGTTTCAAACTCCAGTAGCATCGCACCTTCATTGCCTAAATCTGTAACCGTATAAGGGCCTTTGTAAAGTGCTTTCCTTGATTCATTCAGTAACTCGTCCTTCATCCACGGGCCCAAAATATTCCCAATATAAACAAAATTGCTATAACCAACTGCCACGCCCTTTACAGATCCACGAGTTCCTAGTCCTATATCCAAAAATTTAATGCACCATGGAAGATGTCTTCGCATATGATTCCGAGCCCTAATAGAATCCATGATATTTCTGTACTCAACCAGTGCAAACCGTTTTCTTGGATAGAAAAATAAATGTTCGACAGGACCAAACTTATCTGCCTCAAATCTCACGTGACCTTCAGATACATCAGGACCCAAAGCACCCACCCACAGCTGCTTAGAAGCAGAGTATACATCCATAGCTGCCGGTTCACCATCTGAGAACCAAACTATTTGACTCAGAAAGCCACTTGGTACTGCATAATTACCTTTGGGGGATGTCAAACTATTTGGTGCACTTCCTGCAGATGGTCTCATGTGAGGTGAAGTTGCCTCTGCTTTAGGCACGTGATTAGAGTCAATATTAGAAAAGTCATTCCTGCCTTTAAATGAATTAGTCCTGAAATATAATGGGGTTCTGTTACCAGGTGAAAGCAAGTGGCGCTCGGGCACATCTCTGGGTGTACAAGAAGATATACTACCCGAAAATTCACCATTTTCTACAATCTCAAGGCCCAAGGATCTGGATCCTGAGCAACCACGATCACCAATCTTAAAATGATGATCCGTCTCAAGAGGAACCACGCAAGCCTGAGGCTCTAAGTGTCGATTAGGGAATTTATGGGTAACATCTTCACCATACGATCCATTATGACATCTTACATTATCATCTTCCCAAGATGATTTGCTGGGGATAGCACACTGATTAGAAACCCTGCGCCTCGAATAATGTCCATTAAATGATGTGGATGGATCAGAATCATCTTCGTCACTCTCTGCTAGACTCTCTTCTAAGTTGAGCAGTTTGCTCAGAGATTCTATGCAGGCTTCAAAGGCATATGATGTTTCTGATATAGCTATAGAAGATGCCAATCTTTTTAATTTCTTACACCGCCTGACAATCCAACTCCTCAAGGATGAATCTTTGGCAATAGCCTGCATTAAGAAGCTAGTCAAGAGACGCTACCATTGAGAAGCCATAAAAAGATAATCAGCAGGCACATCATCAACTCATGTGCAAAAGATCACAACTTCATCAACAATTTGGCATGTTCAACAAAAAGTTATCCTTCTCTCCAATATCTTAATATGGGGAAGTCCAACTTGAAATTCGGTCTGGTTATACAGTTTGCATCTTCATAAAAAATATGGGTTTGACCATATTGGATAGCCAACTGAGTCAAGTGAGCAGGCCAGCCCAACCTGGTCCCTACTTTACATGATTTCAACCAGGATACCTTACTACAGTCCTCAGTTTTTTAATATAAAAAAAAAGTTTAAGGTTTTTTGGCTGTTCAAGGACTCTCTAGTCCCTGTCTAGCACGTAGCAACAAGCCCTCACTACTAGACCATTGAATTACCTTGACGACATTTATTGACCTAATCCCTTCTAACTTATTGTTGACTTCAGTTTGAACACATGCCCATTCACATATTTGATCAAATCATATTGCTAAACCAAGATACATGCATGATGCTAATGAGATCATCCATCCTTCAAAGGCAATTGTTAGATGCTGTGAACAGAGACCAGCAAGGCCTTTACAGTTATAAAAGAATTGAGCAAAATGCCCATTAGTTAGCTGCAGAATGACATTAATGTGACATCATAAAAGAACCACAACACAGAACACCAACTGCATGATGTAAATCACTTTTCATTACAGTAAGTAGCGGAATCCGGAAATTGATAGTTTTGAAGGGGCAAGACAATCATCTTTATTACCATCAAACGTAATTATGGGACATTTGAAAGTTGTAACTTGTAAGGAAGTAGGACATTCCAGTCAAGGTAAAGCATTGCCTATAAACACTTTGAACAAAAAGCTTCCACCAGCAAAATACAGTAAAGAAGCAAGAACAAACGCTGATACAAAAGATAATGACAGGATGAAGAGAAAAGATCCAAGCATTACCAGTTCTAACAAGCAATCCTTTGGAACTAAAGATCCATTCATAGAAAAACTTTCGTCATCTAATGGTAGGTCCGCACTCACAACCTCATTCCTGTCTCTGCTGGTTCTAACAGAACCTGTACATGACTTAGCTTCATCACTTGAGTTATCCATAAGGCAAGCCACATCATCAGCATCAAGCCTGCTCGTTACCTGATTTAGGAAATAAAATCCTCCATTTTGAGTTCCTTCCATTATAGAGGAGTTAAGGAGCTCAAAACAAGCCTCCAGCAAGTTCTTAGTACAAGCAAAGAAGATCCGAAGAGTACTCAGCGCACGAAGCTTAGACAATCTAATAAGTGGAGAATCATCTCCATCTAAACATGTTAGCTTGAGCTCAGAAAAAATTTCATCGGAATCCGGCATCTTCAAATTTTGTTTACCGATGATCTGGATAATACTACGTCCCTCAAAAGAGGATATGAAAAAGTTGAGCACATTGTTGAAAACGGCTGTGCATATGCCTCGGATAACAGATGACGTTGATGCTGATGAAGAAGCTGCGCAGCAAACATCAACTAGACCAAGAATGCAGGCTTTAGTAGTCTGAAATGCAATTCCATCAGCATCCTCTCCCTTGGTTATGATTGTAAGGTTCCAATTGTATACGTTGACTAAGACTTTTGCTGCGGCTTCAAGAGCAGTCGGACAGTATGATGCATATCGTGGAATAAGATCAACCACAATCCGTTGCACACTCGAACAACCTGTGTAGAGAAAAAGGAGTGAAGCATTCCCCTCAACTCATCTGCCTTTAGATAGAGTCGCTGGATAGTTGAAAACAAAAAGGAATGATAACTACACATGACAAGGCAAGTGCATCATACACACAGATTTAATGCACCCATACTAGATCGATAAGATGGATCATTCAGAGCGCAAAAACCATAGCAACTCAGAAAATGCAAACTTGCGCAAGTTCGAGTTCTGGCATAGAAAAATAAAATCCTCAAACAACAAAAATAACTGCCAACCAGAGGCCGAAATGAAACGAAAGTTCTTGTGATCACCAGATAAGAAACCAGATTAATCTTTGGGTCAATATTTTTCTCTCATTGTCAAAATGCAATCAGCATAGATCCATAACCAGATCCAACTTCATTGTGATCCACAATTAACAAACATCTCAAAAATATGAAATCAAACAATCAACAAACAAATTTTTGTATCACAAGCTGCTTCTCCTCAGAATCTAAAACATATTTTCATTGTAAATTTAACGTTTATGTATGGAACTCAGCCACTCCTTTATATTTATGACATAGTAATTAAGTTATTAAACTCTTTAACGATTTCAATCAACTCCTTCCATTACACCTCTTAAATGGTGGACCAAACTTCCAGCCTATTAAGAGACACAGTTTTCTGAGAAATAAGTTCATAAGGGATCCAGACAAATGACTTCTGGGAAATTTTTCATCATGTGAGAAGCTACATATATATCCAAAATTTACCAAGAATGATGCCTAGGTCATCATATTTAATTTGGATCCAGAATAGTGAGGACATTCAACAAAACTTGCAAGAAACACAAACGTAACCTCGCTTTAAGCAGTTAAGGTCATCCACATAGACCAAACTACATTTAAATTAACTCCATATATAGTTAATACAAATTACAAACCCAGTAAACTACTACCAGTACTAAATTTCAACTGATACTCACTAAAAGCCGGTCAATTTGGTCTGAATATTGAAACTTCAGATTCTATCACGATTCACATAAGAAAGGCAACAAAGGACCCACTTGAGTTCTTTAAAAGAATCAAACTGGTGAATTTCCAGCACATCTATCAGCTAAAAACGTGTTTCCACATCTTCACAATGGCAACATCTGTCTGCAGTGAACCAAGTTCCTGTTTATATCTTCTCTTTTTGGGTGACGACAATTGCCGTGTTTTTTTCTTTGGAAAAAAAAAATTCCTCGACCCTTTCTAAATGGACCTACTCGGAGAAAGTTCCCATATCTATGTCTATTTGACAAAAGGATTGGTTTTTCTTACCAATTGATCTTCCGAAGGCAGCAGCTAGTTCCATCAGACAACTCAATACAAATGTCTTGGATTTTGAAAATCAAACGACTTCTGCCCTCTTATTAGGGCGAACAAAATCAACATTATCCCTAGAGAATTTTCAACTCATGGAGAGTACGCTGATCATTCAACATAAGGTGAGAAAACAGTAGAGCACGGATCAGAGAAAGCTTAGAAGAACCATTTTTGCTCGATCAATAAGATCAAATTTTATCTAGGAGAAAGGACAAAAGAGCACATGCACATTAGATAGTATCATCACTACCGACCTCAACAATCAAACGCATAACACAATCATCTCACTCCCACCAGTCACCACACAAACTAGAATCAATCGTAACAAACGAAGACAATTGACAAAAGGAAATCACTCTCACCTTGCGCAGCAGTAATGAGGGACAGATAAGCCTGTTCCACGTCGTGCAGGAGGCGCGGCTCCTTCTGACCAATGCAAAACCTAATCCGCTTGTAGGCCTCGTACACGCCTCGGACCTCTTCCCTGTTCCTCCTCCTCACGATGATTTCCTCCCGAGACGGCGGTCCCGGGGGTGCAGGTGGAGCAGGAGGCGGCGGAGAGCGCGTGGCAGGCGAGGAGGAGGAGGAGGGGCGAGATGGCAGAGCCCCGCGCGCGCAACAGAGCATGGCTCTGCCACCGCAAGGCGTGGTGGTTCCGGCGAAGTCTGGCCTCATGGGGGAGGTGTCATGGATTGGAGGAGGAGGAGGAAGGGGTGGTGGCGGTTGCGGGGGCGTGGAAGTACAAGATGGGGGACTGGGAGTCGCAGAGAAAACCATTGACCACAGAGACGCACGGTAGAGAAAGAGAAGTGAGAGAGAGTGACGTTGATACGAACAAACAGCAATATTAATTATTGAAAAAAAAATGAAAGAAGAAGTAAAAATGAAACGGAAAGCGGGATTAAATCTGATAATGAGATCGGGGAAGAGACGAGGGAAGCTGACTCGTGAGGCGTTTAGGGCGAGCATGACACTTCTGCTTTAAAAATTAATTTCTGGTCAGAAGATAATTTCTTTTTACTTCTATTAAGAAACAGAATTTGATTTTATTTTTATTTTTATTTCAGAAGTTTATTTTTTATCAAAGAAATTCGTTTGGTAACGATTGAAAATTTTTATTTCTGAAATATTATTAACACAAAATCTTCTATAACGAATTATTATCGATGGCCAAATCTAGAATTTCTAAACCCAATTTTTTTAATCTCTTTCACTCTTTTTGCAAAAGACACTAACTTGCTACTCAGGCCATTCAGAATCTCGTTGGAAAGTAGCCATGTCAAATTTAATTTAATGCATCGATCATCAATCACACGTGGAATTATATAGTCAAGGGAAAATTTGATGAAACTACCAAACGCTTCAAAGTGCTCCTCGTTGTATAAGATTTAAGTAGGATACCAAACTTAACTATGACGAGATATTTAGCCTAATCGTTAAACCCATTAAATTAAGGTGTTCTCTCTATTGTGATTTCATGAGGATAAGCCATACGTCAACTTGATGTTTAGAGTGTCTACCTGCACGATATCCTTTGTGAGGAAGTTTACAAGTGCTGATCTCCCAATTTCTTTCATCCCGAGTTCCCAAATCATGTGTGTCATCTCTAAAAAGCCATTTATGGTTTAAAATGAGCTCCACGTGCATAGTTTTATCGCTTCAGCAACTTTATATTATCTTTGGGTTTCATC
>JANUWG010000202.1:0-14029 GCA_025175695.1 Eugenia klotzschiana
ACGGCGGCGCATGATAACACTTAAATCTCAAAATGAAAGTTCTACAGAATGACTTCTCATCGAGAAGTAAATTTTTTTTACTTCTCAAAACTTGTCCAAAAATGACTTCTGATGGAGAAACTGACTTCGAAAGTAGAAATTTTAAGTTACGAACCAAACGGATTTCTGCTTCTGAAGTTGTTTTACCAAACAGATTTCTCTGCCAGAAGTTGATTTCTCTACCAGAAATCACTTCTGAAGTGTTATCATGCGCGCTCTTAAATACTCTTGACTATATACTTCATTGCCGTGGTTAAAATGTGAATCGTTTTCGTGATTTTGCGGATGATTGTGGTTAGTTGGCTGATTTTGTGACTTCTGAATCTGTCTTGAAATGAAGTCTTGTACGTGTATCCGCAATTCAAGCTTGTAGGTCAGTTGTAATGCAAAGATTTGCTCCCAAGGCCCTGCTAATTCGTTAAAAACAAGTTCACTGCACGATATTTAATATTTTCTGCTAACTTTGGTTCATAATAAATAAAATAACTTTGGAAGAAATGAAAAGATATAGCTGGCATTGACACTTGGCAAATGTTGTTTACCGAAGATTATCTGAAATAACTAATTTGTCATTTGGCTGTAGCCAAACACTATTTTTTTATTAGGAAATGATTGAGTAAAGCTAAAACTATTCAAATCTTTCTTTCTTGTATTTAGGATGAGATAAATAACGAAAAAAAATCTGAAGCAGGGCTTCGCTGTTGTTCCATCCCAACATAGCCCTTTCACATTTACTTCCAGTGTCCCTTGGCCTCTTCTGCATCTCGGGCAGAGATTGGCAGAGAGATTGGTCCTCTTCCCACTCTATTTTGGCACGCCTGAGGAGGTGATGGGTCAGAAGCCAGCCTTACAAAGCATGGAACTCGAAACACCATTCATTCTCGCCGTCTGTGCTGAACAAAATACACGAACGAACCCATCAATACCAAATTAATTAAATATCTGACCAAAAAAATTATTAAATAAAACCCTCAAATGAGAAAATTCACTTTTTCATGTATTGAATGTTTGTTATCGTTATTAAATAAAACCCTCAAATGGGAAAATTAGCTGCTTTCGCTGTTTCACCTCCAACAATTTCTTGGAATTTTCCCCTTCTTTGACGTTGCAACAACGAAAATAGAGTGGGAAGAGGAGAATCAACTTTATTAAAGTACCATGTTCAGAATAGAGTGCTCCGACCAGAACAAAAAAAGAATAAGAGTGCAGAGTCATGTCCGTCCATCCGTCCATCGAATTCGTTTCGGGAACCAAAAGATTCATCCTAACCGTTAGATATTTTGCCCAATCGAAAAATCTTCGTGATGAAACGTCACACCATCTTGCTCCTCCAACCTGACGAAGATCTTTTAAAATCCACTCCCTATTAAGCAAAGTAACTTTTAACGTCTCAAAAAAGTTTTGACGTAGAGTCGAGTGGGGCCCAGAGGGGAGTGGTCGTGTCTACTCGCAGCAGTCTGACTGACTGATGAAGAACAGCATGTGACGAGGACCCACCCTAATATCACCACGATTATATATATATTATTTAAAAGAAAAGTCCCCCCTTACATTTGATCATTTAAAAGCCAAAAAAGAAGATCAGAAACCTCTAAAACAACAAGATTAGTTTTCTTTATCTGCAAAATGGATGGCTAAAAGTGGAATTACCGTGAAACGTCTAAAACAACAAGATTAATTTGATCCGACATTAGCATTTCGATCCATTGCAGATTCTTTCCTTTCATTGGTATCGTACTTTTGCTTGGGCACTCGAACCTTGTTGACCATTTGACTATCCGTAAACTCTTACCCTAGCAATTTCTCAGTTCATTTCATCGTTGAAGAGTTTCTAGGCAATCAGTTGGCGAACACGTGTCGATGCGAAGAAGATCTGTCTGTCTGCGCTGAGAAACAAAGGTACGAATGACGCAATAATGGCACTTAAAGTTTAATGATTTTATGAAAGAAAAAAGATTTGCACACTGTGAATCTGATCATTGTGTTTATTTTCACAAGTATGGCGATGGTGATATTGTATATCTCTCTTTATATGTTGATGACATGCTAGTGGCGAAGAGAATTGCAGAAGTGAATAAGATGTTAGCATCGCAGTTTGCTATGAAAGACTTAGAAGAGGCCAATAAGATTTTAGGCATGAAAATCATTAGGGATAGAAAAAAAATAAGAAATTATTATTTTCGCAGGAAAACAATGTGAACAATGTGTTAAAGAGATTTAACATAGATAAAGCAAAACTAGTTATGACTCCTCTAGTAAGTCACTTCAAACTTTTTAAGGACACGTGTTCAAGTGCTCAGATTTTGAAAAATGAGATGGCAGTAGTTCCATACGTATCAACAGTGGGAAGTTTGATATATGTCATGGTGAGCATGAGATCAGATATTACACAAGCAGTAGGTGTTATGAGCTAATATTTGCAGAACCCGAGTAGAGAGCATTGTAATGCAGTAAAAAGGATATGGAGATATCTAGCAGGCACATCAGATTACTCTATTTATTATCGAGGTACATCTCTAGAGTTGTAAGGTTATGTTAGTGCAGATCACTCAGGTAATCGAAATAATGGTAAGAGTACTACTAGATATATCTTTACAGTTGTAGGTACAATAATGAGTTAGGTATCTCAAATATAAAAAGTAGTGGCTCTATCAACGACAGAAGTAGAGTATGTGGCGATTACGAAAGCATTTAAGGAAATCCTGTGATTACAATATTACATGGAGGAGCTACATCGAAAACAGCCAATGAGCACACTGTGGAGTGATAGTCAAAGTACAGTGCACTTAGCAAAGAATGCAACTTATCACTCAAGGACTAGACATATCAAAAAGCGTTATCACTTCATCAGGTCAGCATCAAAAGATAATAAATTAAAACTACAAAGGATTGATGGCTTATAAAATCCAGTCAACATGTTTACCAATGTAGTAGACAGAAAGAAACATACTTTTTTTTTTTGTAAGGTAAGTAATGGTATAACTTTCCAAAGCGCAAGTACAAAAAAACCGCTCACAGAAGAAAGATACATACTTTCTGTACTACTACTATCAGTATTACTCTATGTCAATTGATGAGGAGTATCGCAGGGGCACAAGTTCCATTTAGTATTTTTTTAAAGAGGATGGATGCAAAGTTATTTGGTGCAACTGATATATTTATTTCCAAGTGAGAGATTGTTGGCGTGTGAAGCCAAAATATTTTATTAAGGGTTTTTTTTTGTCTTTTGTCCTTTATTTTTTTGCTTATAGGTTAAAAGCTATGCCTCTTATATTAGCAATGTAAAAGGTAATAGTTGCTATAAGAGCAAAAAAGAAGAAGAACAACAAAGTAGCGAATAGAGAGAAAACGAAAAAGAGAAACTGTGACGGCTTTCAATTTCAAGGTCGGGGACGATTTCATGGGACACATGCATAAATGGTAATAGTTGATATTGAACATCATTTCAATCAATCGATTCATGTTTTAAGGTTAGTTCGGGGACGATTTCATGGGACACATGCATAAATGCATTAGATTTCTTTGAAATTAATTCCCAGTGTTCTTAGTGATATATATTCTGGATGGGGGTCAAAAAGCCAAAAGATGTTCACCAACTAGATTCATCTTCCTTTTCTTTAAGTTTTTGAAATAGTGATAAATTGAAAAGCAGAAATTTGTGTTAACAATTACACAACAACTTCGGTTGAGCTGGAAAATCAAAGGCAACAGCAATAGGATGTCAATTTGTACATAAGTCTTGTAAATTAAGCCCGGCACCATGGTTAATGAAAAAATTACAGCGGGCACAGTAAAGAGTGGAATTGCAGGACCAAACTCTCTTCAAACGATTTAGGAGTCTACTGTCTAAGTTAAATGAGAACCAAGAAAAAGACGAGCATATTGCTTCAATTATCTAAATAAGGACATTTTTGCTTCTTTTTTTTTCTGTGTAATGATTATAATCCTGAAAACATAGTGATTTTTTTATTTTAAACTAGAAACACCAAAATAAAATTTTTCAAGGGAGGGGGACAAGTGGGACCCACTATTGATTTTCATTGGTGGAAAGTCTTGTTATGCAGAGGGGAATCAAATGAGCCGCTGAAGAAAGCAAGCGCGTTGGAGAGACCCTATCCGCAAATGAAGACAAGACAACAACACGGGCTTGTTAAGGGAGTATATGATAATCACTCTAATTTTAGAATCAATTTTTGTTAGAAATAGATTTTTCTATTTCTAATTTATGAATTAATTTTTGAGTCAAAAAATACGCTTGATAACGATATAAAATCTCTGATCCTAAAATAGAAATTCGTCTGATAATAGTTGAAAATTTCTACTTCTAGAATATTATCAACATAAAATCTCATACGAAAAAAATTATACTTCATTTTTATTTTTAAAAATTTATTTAAAAATAATTTTTATTAGTAGAAAAAATTATTATTTATTTTTTACTCAAACGGTGGTGGTAGTGGCAGCTGGCGAAGGTTGGCAATGGTCGGCGGCGGCCAATAATGGTTGCGACTACTGGTGGAGAGTGGTTGTGGTGGCCAGCGATGGTTAAGGCAACCAATAGAGGGTGGCCGTTGGCGGTGGGTGGCAACGGGCGACGGTGAGGTAGGGGCGACGGTGAGGTCTGTGGCAGCCAGTGGTGGGCGATCAAGGGAAGTGGTTGGTGGCGGTGAAGGTCGGCAGTGGATGGCGGAGGCGACTGATGATGGTTGAGGTGGCTGGCGAAGGGTGGTGATGGACAGCAGAGGTTGGTGGTGGTTGGCGGCAGCAGGGGGTGGGTGGCAATGGTCGGCAATGAGGCATGGGGTGACGGCAGGCAACGATGGGTGGTGGTTGGCGATGGTGGGTACTTTAGAAAAAAGTGAGGGGTTATTATTTCTGATTTCTGTTTCTCCGAGAAGCTATAATTTTTTGTTTTCTATTTCCCTTCTAAATCCATTTTTGAAATAAATTTTCATTTCAGAAATAGAAAAATAGAATTAGGTTATCAAACGAGTTTCTGTTTCAAAAATATGTTTAAAACATAAATAGAGAAGTAGAATGGTTGTCATGCATGCCCTAAGTCCCCAGAACACAAGTGCATTCCACTTTGTTTGATATATCATTGATCGAACTTTTTTAGGGTCAATATCACGAAAAACCCCAAATTGATATACCTATAAAAAATTTATCTCAAACTTTTTTTTGATTACCAAAATCCTAAATTGATACATTTGTGGTAAATTTACCTCAAATTAATTTTTTTATCACGAGAAATCCAAAACTAATATATCTGTGACAAATTTATCCTTCGTTAAATTGGCTTAATACCAAAAAAAAATCAAATTAATACACCTATGACAAAAAAAGGGTAAAACCCAAAACTGATATATTTGTGAACTGTTATGTGTCATCAAACTCAACAATTTGATGGTTAAATTTAATGAAGCTAACGAAAAGTAAATTTATTATTTGTGTACTAGTTTAGGGCAAATTTATCACAAGGGTACAAATTTGGGATTTTTTGTGGTAAAAAAATAATTTGGGGTAAATTTATTATATGCGTATCAATTTGTAGTTTTTCGTGGTATTAACCTTGTAATAATAGAAAACGAAAGTTTTGTGTTTGAATTGATCTTCAAGTACATTATTTTTTTTTTGCATTATCTAAAAAGAGTATGTCTAGCTTAGAAATTAATGGTTCGCCCACTAGATCCACGATCTTTCGTGTTCTCATTTCGACTACACTGGTCAAAACTTCTCATCTCTCCGTATGGGTGAAGAATTAAGGAACATTAAATTGATATAACATAAAAATGAAGGGGAATTATATTTACTCAGGAATCCTTGCGGTGCTACATGGAAGACATTTCACGGTAATTCAACCGTAGAAGTCCATTTTCAAATTATTTCATGATTCTTTATGTTCAAATATAAAAGAAAAGATGGTAAAATCTTTTGTGAGGTGTTAGACAAAAAAGGAAAAGAAAAAAAAGGCAAGGGTTATACTCGTCGGCTCCTACTTTCTTTTTTCAATTATTCGAAGAGTGAAAAAATAGGGAAAAAGAAAATCAACTTAATTGATCATGTAGAAGAGAGCACATAGCCATGTCGTGTTCATTCCATTGAAGCGGTCTCAGGAACCTGAGTTTTTTCTCCAGCCGTCGGATCTAAACTATAATCGGAAATTCCCATGATGAGAACATCTCTGGTGAAGATTTTCAAATCAACAGTAGCAAACAAAACCCCGCAGGTGCATCTAGAAAACCCCGTACATGGCGGCCAACATCTTGTCGTTTTCCCGGTCGTGAAGCAACGAAAGAGAAGGAGGGAGACAGTGAAGAGAGAGAGAGAAAGAGGAGAGAGAATTTTTTTTTGACTGGTGAGAACTCTGCGTCACGTATTGTACAGTGATCTCCATCACGTCAGCTTTATCACGTCTGTATCCAATATTTTTTCCAGCTCGGGCGCCTTTCTTTTGGCCTTTCTGGGTGGAGTTCTCTGGTTTTTTTGGGGGCATCGTCACAGATAAAAAAAGAAGGAAGAAGAGATCTGCTCTTGGTGGTATTGTTGGAGCAAGGGGGAAAGAGAGAAGAGAGAGTGGAGGGAAAGCAGAAGGAAAAAACGTGGAGGGGAGCACACCTTCTTCTTCTCTATTTTTCCCGGAGCTCAGCTTCATAACCATTTTTCTTCATAGAAACTTAGAGAGATTGAGTGAGGGATCTTCACATTGAAAGAGAGAGAGAGAGAGAGAGTACCAGAAGAGGGTAAGGAGCAAAAGGAGAGCACGTTTCTGGGCGGCTGAAAAGTGGAGAGAACAAGCAAAGAGGAGAGCTCGTGGAGCTCTTGGGAGCTCAGCTCAGCCAAACCAGTGCAGAGGGAAGTTGAGCATAAGAGGACAAAACGTAGTCTTCTTCTTGGGTCGTAGTCTGCCCGTCCGCCAAGCAAAGATCCAGCTATCTTCTTCACGACCAGGCACCACCTACTCGGCCAACATCTGCAGTGGTCACCAGTGAGCACTTCCAGGCGAGTTCTCAGCCTCGCATAGCAGTACTGTAGCCATGATCCAGCTTCGCCGAAGCCGACGCAAACTACTGCTCTCCTGAGATCCTCCTCCAGCGTTGTCGTTCCCGGCCGAGATGCCCTGCGCCCCCCCCCCCCCCCCCCCCCCGGGGCGATCCAAAACAGCTAAGTACATCTTCGAACCTTCTTTATGCTTGTTGTGGTTGAAAACCGAAGTTTGAGTGGCTAAAAACAAAATAACGCGAGAAAAGGAGTAGCCGGCATTTGGAAGTTCTCGCCGGAGTTTGAGTGTTGGTCGGGGCCGTGGACGGTCGTTAGAGAGTTCGGCGACGGCTGTGACTGGCCGGCGGTGGCCGACGTTGGTCGAAGGTGGCGCTGGCAGAGCCCGGTGAAGCTCCCATGGCGTCCCCTGTGGAGAAGATGTCGCGGGGGGGTAGAAATCACGTGGAAGAAGAAGACCAGAAAATAGACAAGTGGAAAAAGTACTATAAAAAAAAGAAAAAAAGAAAAAGAAAGGGAAGGTGTTCCGGTTCTGGGGTTCTGCTGTGTTCGTTCCCGGCGAGCGTATCAGCGCTCCTCTTCTCTTGCACTCGCCTCACCAGTCCAGTGGCAAGCCTCGGCGCTCCAGTTCGCTACAACCTCCGCTACAGCTGCTAGCCGTACGAGCCCAGATCAGCCCAGTCTACAAGGCCGTCCCCGGCGATTGTCCAGCAGCCTCCATAACACGCTCTAAGACCTTCGTCGTGGCCAAGCTTCGCAAAGTGGTGAGCCAACAGGATGAAGTCGGTACCCTTCAGAGTTCGTCGTTCTGAGCCGCAACCGCGCCTTCTGCCCCAATCAGGTAAGCTGAAATCCCTTTCTTTGCCCCTTTCTTTCCTGAGCTTAGTTGAAGTAGGTGGCTGGTGTTTTTGAGGGAGCGGCCACAGTATGTTCGTGAGGAAGAAGACCCACGAAAAGCTCTCGTTGTTTATCGAAATTATATTAGGCTGAGATCTCGTTCCTTATCGAAATTAACCAGATAAATTGCTGCACCAACTCAGAACAGCCATGCACCATCGCCCATAGAAACAAGAAAGTGCTTTCAGTCTATCATCCTTACTATGTCTAGGCCTGATAGGTTTCCCCATGTTGAGTCAAATTAAGCCGTAGGCTCCACTCCTGGTGGTGTTTTCCTATTAATTTCTTTAAGTTTCAATCTTGTGACCATACTCCCTCCGGAGCCTAATAACTTTGATTTCTCATACGGTGCCTTTGGAGTTCCAAAAGCAATATCCATCCATCGATCTAGTTGGCATCATTTTTGATTGAGACATCTTTAAACTCCTAACTTTCGTTCTTGATTAATGAAAACATTCTTGGTAAATGCTTTTGTAGTTTTTTTTTGGGTAAAGTAAGAAGTATATTAACTATTAAAAGCGCTGATTACAAAGAGGAACTCGACCACACAAATCTCACACATGTAGCGACACTAGAAAATATCATGATGAGTGCAAGGGTGTCTTGGGTGAACAAAGAAAAAAAGAACCGGGGGAGTAGGATGCCCAAAGAACTACACAGAAGTGAACATGCCAAAATAACCGCCAAAGAGCGAGAAAAAAATAGAGAACACTACACAGCAGCCAAGAGTCAAACAAAACCACATGGAGAAATACCCCAGCTAGGAGGGGGTGTCTTCAACATGTTTGATTGTCAAGGCCTTGTCCTTGACAATCTTTACAAGGTGCTTTTTAAGAATTGGCATGAAATGAGGTTGATTTCTAAAGAGAATATGATTCTTTTCAGTTGAAATCATGTGACATAAAGCGTCAAAGGAAAATCGAGCAATGCACTGATGAAACTGCTGCCCATGGATATGCTGTAGAGCCCATTGGAGATTGTCTTGCCAATTATGATAATGCCAAGTCAAATTACATTTAGTGACTTAGAAGAGAACAAGAGTACCAATGGTATTACAACCAGAAAAGAGGTGGTCGAATCTGGCATGCATTGACAAAGGATGCACATTAGAGTCTCGATTGAGCTGTTTAAGGCGATTTTTAAGAATTTTGAGTTTGCAACAAAGGATGATCATTGGAGTTCCCAACACCTCAGAATTCCAAACCTGAGGGATAATAGTCATAAAAAAAGGATTGGACATCCAAAAATTGAAGAACTTAAGTGGCTTCTTGGAAATCGCAGGAGACACAATACGAATGATTATTGAGGTATGGTCTGAAACCTCAGAAGCCAAGAATGAGGCTTTAGAGAAAGAGAAATCCCTAGGTCATTGATCATTAATGAGGACCTAATCAATTTTCCTTAGCTTACGATAAGCGTCAGAAGATGTTGATCAAGTGAATATGTATCCGGTATACTTGACATCATCAAGGTCGACACGAGAAAAACACTGACCAAATTCATTAAAAGACGAGATCTAAACATTCAAACTACCAAATCTATCAAATCCCTTGCTATAAGCCAAGGTAACACAGCAAAAGAAATACTATTAAACTCAAGATCTGACCACAAGCGATGTGATACAAAAGTGTGGTCTGCATACACGATCGAGAGGTAGTACATCTTATGAATGGATAAAAGCCGCATCTACCCATGGACTACCCGAGTCAATGAAAAGAGAATAACAAACTTATCAACTTGAGGGTTTCAACCAACTCAAATTCTACATCGAGGGGAGCAAGAATAGTTGGTTGTCTAATTTCAAGATGGGAACAGCCCAACGGACAAGTTCACGAATAGAGAAGAGGGAGTTTTCATCTCAAGAATTTCAACACAACAAATATGATTGAAATTAATAACGATCCTGACTTCAGCCTGCTTAAGAGCATCAACAAGACGCTTTACATTCATAAACTTATATATATGTACATCAAAAAAGGAGAGTTACCAATTTTTTCCCTCGTTTCTTCTTAGAAGTCGATTTGGGAGTGTTAGTCGGACTAAGGTTGCTATCCAAAACCATACTAGCTTGGACAAGTTCCTTCAAAGGGGAGGAGGGCGTTTCTCCATTAAGGAAGGAGGATTGACCTGTTTATGAAGCTTAGAGGTGAACACTGGAAGCAAAGCTGATTTTCTTCGGGTGTTAGGATGTGGAGTAGGGAGAGGATCCTCCTTCATTTCGCTGCCAACATTGCTATTCACATTCTCTACAATATCATTAGACTCAGAAAAAACTCACAAAAGTAGCACGAGACACGACCGGATTAGTTCACAGAATATTATGAGATCACAAAATATTATGATTAACAGATAACCTGGGGGCAGCCAACAACAAATCTTGAGAAGCTTTGTGAGGGTCCAGGGAATTAGGGAGTGTCCTAATATCATCAATTAAATTAGATATATCATGCTTTGCGCAAGATACACTCGATGCCTTTCCTACAGTTTCCCAAACACTCGGAGATCGAGGAGAATGTTGTTCAATCTCATCAAGAGCAGCTTGAGGAACAGGATCATTAACGGTAGCAGGGCATCTGTAGTCGAATGTACAA
Organism: Eugenia klotzschiana; assembly: GCA_025175695.1. Lineage (NCBI taxonomy): Eukaryota > Viridiplantae > Streptophyta > Magnoliopsida > Myrtales > Myrtaceae > Eugenia > Eugenia klotzschiana. Next base: position 10,527 of record JANUWG010000202.1, read on the forward strand.
CACTTATCACACGAAATTGTCTTCCATTCGTATTCCACCTTGATAGAGCAGGTTTAATCGTCATCATTCAAAAGAACTTCAAACGATTCACAACGAGGCTGAGTAGCCTTAATTTCGATGCAAAGTTGGGCAAAGAATATCCTTCTCATTTTCTCCATCTGGAGACCCACATATAATGGCTTGTCAATGTCACTAGCCACTAAATTAATTTCAAGGGTAGACCAAAGAGAATTTGGAATACCTTTCAATGGAACCCAAATTGGGAGTCATGTTGACCTTTTTTAAGAATCAGACGACGGTGCCACTGTTGAAAAATAAGAGGTACCCTAGAGACAGTAATAGAACCATTATCCAGGATCTTATGACGATACTCATCATTCGAAATTTGAAAGAAATAGAATACCTCATCGTTTATCATTACATCCGATAACTGCACCTCCTAAATATTCTCGACAGCAAGTTCAATTATTCGAAAGGGGATTCTCTTCATCCCACGACACTTTAGCCCCCCAACTCCTAAGTCGGGACCTTTCCATGGAAATTGGCGAAGAATGAGCTTAATCTTAGATAATACAGACTTAGGGAGCATAAAAACACTAGCCCAATACACATGGATAGAGTGAAGGACATACTTAATAAGCTGAAGCCGTCCAGCAAATGATAAGAAGCAACGACACCATGATTGAGCTCTAATGGTGATAGAATTCACTAGCACAACACAGTCTTCCTTAGAAAAGCAGGAGGATATAACAGGCACACCCAAATACCGGAAGGGTAGCGTACCTTCCTGGAAGCCAAAGCAGGAGGTAATCTGATTCCTTACACTATCTGAGCCCCCGGAAAAGAAGATCTCACTCTTGCATAAATTCGGCCTTAACCCAGACCAATCCGAGAATTTGTCGAGCCCCTCCTTCAGTAGAGCAGTGGAACTCAGATCAGCCTTAGCAAACAGAAGTACATCATCGGTAAAGAAAAGATGGGACAGGCGCGAGGCCTTGCACTGCCAAAAGAAGCCTAAACCAGATAGAGATGTCTGGGCATTGATAATTCCCGTGAAGATCTCCATAACAATGGTAAATATATACGGAGACATAGGGTCCCCCTGCCTTATGCCCCTTCCGCTCGGGAAGAAACCATGCAACTCTCCATTGATAGCCACCGAGAACATAGGGGACTTAATACAAGCCATGATCAAATCAATGAAAGGTCTCGGAAAGCCGAAAGCTTGCAAAGCCAGCTCAATAAAATTCCAATCAATCGAATCATACGCCTTCTGAAAATCAACCTTGATAGCACATTTATGCATATACGGGACATGATGGAAGTCACAAAACAATTCTTGAGCAAGCAAGATATTATCACTGATACGTCGCCCCGTAACAAAAGCAGTTTGGGGAGGACTTCGCGATAATCTTAGTTATGCACTTATAGATAGTGTTGCAACAAGAAATCGACCGGAAATCACTCATAGTAGACGCACTGGGGACTTTAGGCACCAAAGAAAGGATAGTAGTATTAAGTTGCTTAAGCAATTGACCTGAGTCAAAAAAGTCCTTGACAGCCAAGAGGACCGACGGACCCACAGTATCCCAAGAGGCCTTAAAGAACTCCACCGTAAACCCATTCGGACCCGGTGCCTTACTCTTAGCCAAGAAGAACAGGGTATTCCTAATTTCAGCCTCCGAGACAGTCCTTGACAGGAAAAGGATCTGGTCATCATTTAGCGGACGGGCAATCACCGCCTGGATATCCTGGATAGAAAGGATAGCCCGAGAATAGGCCAGCAGGTCCTTGTAAAAGGACACCACCCGGGACCGAACCTGCATCGGGTCAGAAAGAAGGATGCCAGAGCCATCAGCAACCGATAACAGTCTATTACGAAGGTATCGATTGTTCACAAAATGATGGAAATACTTAGTATTGAGTCCCCTTCTTTGAGCTATTTAACCCGAGATTTCTGGCGATAGAAACACTCTTCATTGAGACGCATGTCAGAGAAGTGTCGCAACCGCAATTTTTCCAAGTCAGCAAGCTCCTGGTTTGAGGGATCAACCGCAAGAGCATCTTGGGTAACAATCAGGGCCACCCTAGCCGAAGAAATATGAGCCGATATGTCCGAAAACGCTTCTCGGTTGAGCTGCCTCAATCGTTATTTCAGGAGCTTGAGACGCCTGCATAAGACAAATATAGGGGTATCATCCATCTGGATATCCCAAACCTGAGCCACCAGCTGATTATAGGAGGAATGATTTACCCAGAAGTTAAAAAATTTGAAAGGCTTCCGTGAGGCCACCATGGGCGCAATACGTACAATCATGGGGGTATGATCTGATACCCCAAGCGCCAAGAATGTAGCTTCCGAGTAGGAAAACTCAACATTCCAACGAGCATTAACTAGGACGCGATCGATTTTTCGCTGCTTACGTTGAACTCCAGAAGCTGTGGCCCAAGTGAACTGATGCCCCACATATCGGAGGTCCTCAAGCCCAGCATTAGACAAACACTGACCAAACTCTTCAAAAGCGGGAATCCAAGCCGTGGAGCTCCCAAGTCTATCCGAAGGCTCCTTAATAGCATTAAAATCCCCTGCAACCAGCCAAGGGGAGTCTACAAGCATATCACTGGTGAGAATAAGATCAGCCCACAGACACCGCTGCGCCACAAATGTGTGCTCACCATACACCACCGACAAAAAACATCCCTTATTCAGAGGCAACAACCGCAAATAGCCATGAATGACCTGGACCGACTGAGAACGCAGCTCAAACTCAGCCCGACGAGGATCCCAACCAATTCAAATCCTGCCTCTAGGGGACAATTCGTAGTTGGCCACCTAATTCCAACCCGCCAAAAGACCAGAGGAGATATTTAAAAAGGTAGGCTTCATCACTTTGGTTTCCAAAATACCGATGCAGCAAAGATTGTTGATCCTAACAAGGGATCTTATTTCAGCCTGCTTCAAGGGGTCCATAAGACCCATTTATATTCCAAAATCCAAAAAACATGATAATAGTTAGGCATAGATTACCGACGGCTCATGCCTCCCCGTTTCGGATTGGCATTCTTAGTAGTAGTAGAGTTCCCCTTTGAAGAAGTGCCCGCAATGGAAAGAGGAGGATTTAGACATCTCTGGACACCTGTAGAGGGCTGTTTAATGGGCGGGGGAGTTGCTTCATCTTCACTCCCAATATTGCTAGCTCGATCACCGTCAGAACCCGTATCCGAGGAGTCCTTTGAGTCGGACTCAGAACGCGACCCCATAATCAGGCCCATGCCACCAGAACATCCAGCATGAACTTGAGAATCAGGCACTATAGTTGAGGAGCTAAGAGCAGGGGAGGGGCGTATCGATGGGCCAGGGGGACGAGCTTTACCTTTCTCTTAACTTGTTCCTAGCCCCCATCCTTAGAAGGCACCGTAGCAGGAGGAACTTTAGTGACCGTAGGTGGAGGGGCTGGAACAGCCATCACCTGGGGAATCACAGGGGGTGCTGTCAAAATAGG
>JANUWG010000203.1:0-13989 GCA_025175695.1 Eugenia klotzschiana
CTCTCTCTTGGAGAATCGAAAGCCCCCGCACACTCGCGCAACATCGAAGAGGCTAGCTAGGGTTTGTCTCGATTAGCGCACCCAAATCTTGCCCCGCTCGAGCTCGATCCCTTCTTGAATCCGGCACCGTGGTCTCCGTCGCGGGGGTCTCTACTCGGGGAGGCCTTCATCGGGAGAAGCCGTGGGAGATTCCAAGTCAAGTCTGGATAGGGCACAGTTTGACTCGGCCTCGTGAGAGATTGAGGTTCGTTTCTTTGAGCTCGAATCGGTGTTTCCTCTTCTGGGTCGCGTAGTTCTTGATTGGGTCTTTTCTTGAATGGTGGGGGGGATCTGTTTCCATAGTAAAAAGCTGACTGCGAGCTGGGTTTCGATTCTTGATTTGCTGGGGATGCTTGAAATTCGTTCTTTTTTTTTTTTTTGCTCCTGAAGTTAAGTTTCGACTGCTTTTCTCGATCTGAGTCTTTCTCGATTATCAGGAGTGAAATGATAGTTCTTCGTGGTTTTCTTGATTCAGTTTGATGATTTTTGCTTGTTCTTCTTGAGGGGGTGGGGAGTTCGATTATTGCTGTGTCACAGTAGCAATTTAGTGAGTAAAATAAACCCTAGGAATCATTTTATTTTTCAGAGTTTATGGATATAATTTAACGGCGTGAATGGTGTGTTTGAGGTTATATCTTAGTGCGTTTGTGCTCATAATCAATAACCCAAGGCTTGAATATAGCCTTTTCCTTCTTGGTGGGGCCTATGTCCAGTTCATGAGCAAAACCCTAATCCGGGCTTTGTCTTGTAGCTGATATTTCACCGCCACTTCCGCACATCTTAACTTGGGCGCTTCTTTCTGCCTGAGAGATTGTGTTCATTCATGGGGTGGAATGTTGCATAATACAACTACATGCTCATTGGCTAGGGTTTCTAATATCATTTCATGAGGATACACGAGAAAAAAGTTGTTATTTTATGTGCACAATCGACGTAAGCTCGATATAATGCGGTTTATACAACGGCATATTAGCAATAAACTTATCACATTTTTCTTCTGTTTTTGTGATTGCCTGATGATACTTATAAGTTCACTGTGTTAATCTGTTCTTTTGAATTCTATCAATTATATTGATCCTTTAAAAACTTTCTCCGGTATTGGTTGCTTAGTGAGTCATTGTATGATCATCATACAACTGGTTCCAATTGCAACTTTAATTCTATGTATGACATTTAAAATTCTTAAGAATGGCGAATGCACATGGCTTGTCCTAGGTCAGCTTGCTTCGAAGTGAAATGATCGCATGACGGCACGAACAGCCAACGTGGTCGCATTGTCATTCGCATCTCAAAATCAATGGAATCATTCACCCAAATTGACTCAATATCGATAGATCTTCTTGGAGTTGCTGGAAAAAGTAATACTAAGTGTGAGCACTTCTCAATCCGGTAAGGTTTAACTTTTTCTGCCTGTAGTTAACACTTTCTGTTCCTCATATATGCTGCAATTGCTGTATATATTAATGTGTATACCTGCATTATAATGTTTGGTACCAGAATAATTAGTTGCTGGTAGCTTGTGTGTGACGCTTCTTGAGCTTCTTCTTTGTTGGATCTAGTCCACATCAACTAGGTTTCACTCTCGTCTTTTTCTTTACCCAAAAAAAAACTAGGTTTCACTCTTTTTGCAACGTTCATCCATATTTTATCTGTTCAAATGCATGAACCAAATGCAAAGTTCAGCTTTGTCCTTATATTAACGGGTGGCAAAAGTACTGCTGGAAGAATTAGCTTATACATATATAATTGTTTGATACATGAGGTGTGGAGACCAATATTGTTATCTCTCCAATATTTCAAAGAATTAGTTTCATTTATGCTTTTTACAACTCTTTTCTGGTATTGCTGGAAATGAAGTGGCCAATGGCAATAAAGATGAATGGTGTTGCATTTTACACATGTCCAGTGTAGTTTCTTTGCTACTTCTTGTAATACCTCGTACTATATTGAATCGTTACTTAAATATAAGCTGACTCATCCTTCTGTCAGTAAATATGTTTCTGGGATGCGGCAAAAGGAAAGTAGGCTATGTTGGCCATTCAAATTGGAGAAAGACACCTTAGAAGTGCCAAAAGACATGCTGCCACCACTAGATGTTCCCAAGTTCAGATGGTGGAAATGCCAAACTTGCGTTCCGGATATCTGCATTGATTCCACTCCTGAAAAAGTCATTGATGATTCTGGTTTTAAATGCAAATGTGAGAGTGCCAGAACTAATCTGTTGAGCCAAAGTCAAACTGCAGCTGTTGCCTCTGATTTTCGGCAGATAATGAACGTAGGCATTGCCAGCACAGGAAAATCCAATGCTACTATTTTACCTCAAATTAATGGCAATGGTGTTTATGCTCCATTATATTCTAACGAGAAAAAAGAAAAAGAAGATCAGGCTTGCACTCTGATCTCCAAAGGTAAATTTTCATATATCTGTGAGTCATTTAGATCTGATAGCTTCGATATTTCTTGATGATAAGTATGGGACCATAATCCCGTTTAGGAGCTCTCAATACTTTTGTTTTTCTTTCTGCAGAAGGTGGTGTCAGCCAGGGAAAGGGAACGGATGCAGATGACAAAGGTACGTTCATTTCCAATATGGCTACTAACTACAAGTTTAATTACCTGCATAAAGCTGATGTTAGATTGGTGCAACATGACAATCTTTCTACATGTCGATGCTGAATCAGTACTTAACCAGTCAAATGGCAATTGGTCTCTTCGTTTGTCCATGCTAGATTGTGGAGTTCATGAAGTTGTTGGCCGTGGAAGTTCTTCCAAAATCATTCAATTTGGGAAACAACCATCTAATCCCGATTCTGTGAAGGTGGCTAATGGCTCTGAGTGTGGTGGGGTTCGTTTGATTGATGGTGTGGATGATGCTATCACGGTTCAAGAGAAGAAACATCCTTCAGAAGAGCTGGATGAACATGACTGCCCATCATCTGACAGTGGTGACCTCTCCGAGGATTATTTTCATGCTAAAAACGTTGGTTTACGTCGTAGAAGATACCGGAAAATACGTCTGCTAACCGACTTGTTGGGTAAGGATGAAAATACGCATCCAGATCAAACCCAGAAAGTAAATGCTCCTTGTCTTGCTACATGCGATGAGTCTGTGAAGATAGGTATAGCATCTGCGACAGATCGTGCAATGGTGGTCCCTGACAACGTTAAAAAGGTTTTGAAGAAAAGGAAGAGGAGTTTGCCTTTTGATCCGGACAGCAAGCAGATGGATTCTATGACTTGCCAGGAAAGCGGGAAAGAAATTGTCTTCAAAGATGGTGCTGGGAATTCCAGTGCTATTGTTGAGTCTCAGATTGAAGACGGTGAACTTGCTAGAATGGATTCACAAACCGTCAGAAAGAATCATTGGGCTAAACACAAGGAGGATGCAGTAATATGCACAACTGTTAAGAAGAAAAAGAAGGAGATGGAAGATTATTTCCTCTATAAATCTGGACAGAGCGGGACCAAACCGGCTGATGTCATGTTTTCGTTTGGACATGAGACATCTGCAGGTGCAGCCAGAGAAATGAACTCTTTCCTTTTCCCTGCATCGAAGAATGAAAGAAGTTTGCTTTGCAAGGACAAGACAGAAATATCTCAAGAAAATTGTGGCCAGGTTTCAGTTGCTACTCCTAGCAGTAATCCCAATCCTTCAAGAGGCATGTTTATGAGGACAGACTCGGGAGTCACACAAGCCAGTCCTCCACCTTTTTGGTTCATTCCCACCAGTGATGCTTCTGTAGAAAATAGATCCCATGTTTCCAAAAGCTGTTTGCTTCCCCCCAAAGTCGACAAATCATATGCCACTCAATTTGGTGTGGCTTCTTCTTTCCATTGGATGGAAGGTGCTCGAGAAGATTCGCTTATGCTCAGAAATAGGGAAACCAGACAGATTGAGCCAAAGCGTCCTTCTAGATGTGGATCCGATGCTTTTCCGGGTAAAGCGGTCCTTGATGTCATTAGCAAGGGATCCGCCCATAAGTTTCCTAAAGTTCGGACTGAGAAGCAAAACCATGCCTCGAATTTAGAGAACTCATTTTATTACATGAAGCCACAAATGGTATGCAATCTTGTCGTTAGTTCATTAGAGTTACTTGATTTGGATCTTCTAGATGTGCAGTCATGTGCTCAGTCAATCATAGTACTATGCTACCCTCCTTGCCCCTTTGTTGAGATGACAAATTAGAATCCCACATAGTACCCATTATTAGTCGTGGCGTAGGAGAAAATCTAGGGTTGGGAGTATGACCTTGTACCCAAGCCACCTCAGACGACACTCTGCACTCTCTCTATGCTTGTGTATGTAGCAAGTTTAACATCAATATCAAAGAAATCCAGTGCTTTTCTCATGTATCCTGGGGTGAAGATATGATCTTTCTTAAATGCATGTCATATGAATCTTAGGCTTGGTCTTACAGTCTCGCATTTCCTCATGTTGGTTGTTCGTGTATTTTTTTTTTATGCTTCTCTTCAATATGTCATGACTATATGTTTTTGCGATGTCATTAGATGTCACCATACACTCTCGGTGTAATTTACATTTGAGCTCTTGTAATCGTTTGCTCTGTGATTTTCGGAATTCAACAATTGCTCTTTTGCTTTTACAGCAGGATATTTCTGGGACAAGTAACAGAGAGAAAGCCACTAAACCTCATGAGTTCTCTGCAACTATGAAGCAATATCATGATGAAAAATCTGTTAAAGCTTCTGAGCAGACAACTGTAGATGACATACCAATGGAAATTGTTGAACTCATGGCAAAAAATCAATATGAAAGGTCTTTAGATGGTGCAGGAAAAAATAAACCCCTGCCAAGATCAAGTAAGTCAATAGATTCCGGGAGTTCAAGGATTGTGAAGGAATGCAGAAGGAGGGAGCTGAACTTATCGCAAAAAGAAAGCATTCCGAAGAGGCAAATTCACTCTGGAAATCCCCGAAGCGTTGTTGTTGGAAAAGATTTCAGATCGCCCATGCAAAAGTTTGTTCAGGACTCTTCTTGCCCAATCACAAATTATGCAACTGTTGGCCATGTAGAAGGAACTCCTGATACCACAAGGCATGTTATGTTTTCCCAGGACCAGGAAAAGTCAGCTAAGGTCCGAGTATGTGTTACGGATCCTTCGAGGCAGGGTACTATTTTGAATGGCACAATGAACGAGGATGTTTCCAGAAACAAGCCCACCGACACTAATTTCGAGCGTTTACAAGCACGTAGCAGAACCCATATTCCACAACAAGGTGACGAACCGGTTCATCTGTCGTCATCCATGATGCCAACCCACATGCCCTTTGTGTACACTATCCCCCCAGATGGGGGACTTCACTCTAATCGTATGGATGTTCAATCATATCGCCCCAAAACCCCACCTAAGGTGGACATGAACTGGAGTCAGGATCCAAGATTATTTAGCTTCAGTGCTACAAACCTTGAGAAGCCGAGTAAGGACTTTCATTTCGATTCCTTCAGCAGAGCATGTGTGGAGAACCCGTACGCATCGAGACATAATGCAATCGAGGTTGAAAATGGATATGACTCATTTGATTTCCGTTCTAATGAAACTATACCAGCTATGCATTTACTCAGTCTCATGCATGCGGGGCCTAGTTCTGGTCAAAACATTGATTTGGGTGGAAATGATAGGTTCTCGAAATATCCTTCCTTTCCGTGTGGATATCATTCAAAGGGAATTCCTGGGCAGGCATTGAGTCTACACAAGCCATCCGATTTGTTGAAATGCTCATCTTCAGGTTACTGTCCTACAAATTTTCTTCCAGGAAGATACCACGAACATTCTGCTGTTCCAGTCGTGAGTGCATCTGCTTCCTTTGTTCAACATGATAAATTTTTTGGGGGGGATAATGAAGGTGAAGTGCGTCTCCCTCTTAAGGTCCGTGATAAAGGAAAGAGAAAATTTTCTGATCTAGCTGGACCGACTGGAGGCTCTACATTCTCTAACCCTCTAGCCAGAAGTGCCTATTCAGGAATGAATGACGGAGGCAATCTCTATGATAAATCGGGGAATTTCTTTGGCATGCCAAATCCTAGGAATTTCTCACCGCACGTGGAGAACTCTGGAAAGGCCAAAACGGACACCCATAATAGAAGTGAAACCACTTGGCCTCCACTATGCAGTTCTAAGCTGGGAATTTGCACGATTAATCGGAACCCTGCGGACTTTAGCATGCCAGAAGCAGGAAATGTCTACACAATTGGACGTAATGACCTAAAATTCGAAAAGAAATTCCGATTTCTGAAGAAGGCTGGCCTAGCTAATTTGGATGGTTTGAAAGAAAAGAGTAGCATGAGGCTCGCCACTGGATTTAGAATTCCCCAGCATCAACTTGGTTGAATCTCTCTCAATATTCATAAGGTAGTGCATAGTTCTTTAGGTTGAGGCATCCTTATGTTCTCTTCAACCAGCTAGATTCGAAGGCTGCCATGCCTGCAGTTTCTAGCCATTTTCCCGATGCTTTTACTAAGTCAAGGTTTTAATTTTCTAGTTTGACAGGTGAGCATCTTGGTTTTCATGCTTAGTTGCTGCAAAAAAGAGCATCTTGGACACGGGTTTTGGGGGCTCTAGTGTACAGAATGTGCGAGCTGATTTGTGGTCCAGAAAGTTGCTGTTAGTTCTGACTCCAGATCCATCTCTAAGCTGGCATCATGAAAATACAACCAGGTAAGGCCTGTAAACTTTCGAGAAGTTTGAACCTCTCAGAGTTCTCGGCACGAGACTTCAGAGGGTATGCAGGAAGTAGATGCTTCACTCTATGAGAGTACCTCCTTTTTTTGTTTTGTGATTTACCCTGGCAATGAATCTGTTTAGGAACAATAGCAGGGCATCGACACAACTATTTGGCCAAGTGGGACACACGATAAGTTTGTGCTTTTCTTTTGTTTTTTCCTTTGTTATCTTTCATTTCAGCAGTTGTAATAAGGGTGTGTTTGGCACGGTGAAAGGGAGGACCTGGAAATGTGGTTCGGTTGAAATAAAGGGGAAGGAAAGCAAAAGGAAAAGCAAGCTGAAAACAATACATTTTGGATATGGAATTCGTCTGAATTGCTCGATGTACAAGAAAAAAATTAAGCGACGTGCTTACCATCTTAAGATCAACTCTGGACAGACTATTGGCTATACCGTTTTTCAGGCTCTATGCTCCATTCCACTCGGATATGCAATGCTTGTACGTTCTCTATAGTAGCATCGTTCTTCTGGTGCAGATTTACACTGACGGCAAGCTTGTCTAGTCTGCACATATTTGGCTGGCTTGCTTTCTCCATGTAGATTGGTGCTGGTTGAGGTTAAAGCATACACAACCGTCATTGTTCACAAGAGATGCTTACTTATAAATCGGATCATATTAGAGCTCGTCCCTGACTCGTCTTTTGAAGGCCAGAACATTCGCGTAAGGAAGTCTCTCCGACGTAAATCAGAGTTTCCTTTTCTTTTGACTATATCTTCTGAGGATCTTTATTTTGACTGATGTAGTGTTTAATTACCGGGTCTTGAATTAGATTGGATAGCCCGACGGAAAACCAATTTGCGAGGTTTTTTAAAAACCACCAGTGAGATTTACAAGAATTTAGTACATACATGTCGCTATTCCTCGATCCAGGCAGAGCAAATGAAGCATGTCCAAAAAAATATCATAAACAGTTCCCGTAGGTTGAGCACCTTTTGCCATCATCTCCCGGAATCCCTTCTTTGAGGGCCAGTGCCTTTCTTTTTACGGCCTCGCCTGAACAGAAGGAGCATCCACCTACTCGCACCGAGACCTAATCTACATCACACCTGAGAGCCCGCCTAATTTCATTTTTGTGGTATGGGAGCAGCATCTTATTCTCTTCGCGATAACTTTAGGATCGGAGAAGCATTCAGAATGGGCTCCGCAAGACAATAGGTATACTCTTTTTCTCAGTTGAAGAAGTTGGCTTGAGGGGGGATCCATAACCTGTTTGTTGCTTGCTCCTAGAAAAATCCCGTGGTAGGAATGAACTCTGTATCAAGATCTCAACAAGTCGAGTCGAGTCTCTCGGGTGCAGAACCTATCGAGATTTGCCCATCGTGCTAATGTTGTGCTCTGTCCGAATGACGAAAGAATCGCATAAGATTGATGGTTTCTGTGCTAGGAGTCAAAGGGTAGCGATAGAAACCTCTATAAAGATTACAAGTCACACGATTCAAACAAATATGGCCAAATCTACAGGTTTTAAACAACGCATACAAACAAAACGACTTGACGTCTCATGCCTCTGAAGATTGTGTATACCTGCAAACTCTAGCTTCCTTATAAACAAGCCCTGCTTTGCAAAGATAACCTTTTGCTGGACTACAGTGCCTGTCTTCCGAACATATGCACTGTCCTTCAAGGGCACACCCATCCCCTTTTGCCGCTTCGTTCCGAAACAGTATCTCATCTGACCACTCACTCGAGAACATGTTTTGTGGGTCCAATTGCTTCTTAGCCGCCATGAATTCATCGAAATCGGGATACTTGTTTCGGACGTTCGAGAACGCCGAGTTCCTGTTTTTAGCCCAGTGCGGCTTCGCCCCGTGCTTGAAGAACGCCATCTGCTCCACTTCCTCCCACACGTCTTGATTCAGCCTCGGGGTCGAGGGGTCGTCGGCTCGGTAGTAGTTGAAGTCCACCACGACCGAGTCCTCGGGTTGGCCTAAGTACGCCTTGGAGGCCTTGATGAAACGTATCAGAAACCCGTTATAGATGTCGACTCCGCAGAAGTTTTCTGGGTTCATGTCCCTGAGCTTCTTCACGTCTTGAACGAAACCCGTGAATCTTTGGGCGGGGAATATCGCCGTCGTCTCGTAGAAAAAGAGCCCGTCGATCCTTGGATCCCAAGCACAAGCGAGGTCGGTCCTCGAGGGAGGCGAATATAAACACGAACCGGAAGTCTGCATCTTTCCCTGGCGACCGATAACCGGATAACCGGTGAAGATCGGGCCATTCCTCAAACCATTGGCAATCAACTTCTTGTACGCCACCGTGGTGGACGCCAGTGCACACTTTCCATCCACATTCCTTGCCTTCTCCAGCGACTTCTCTGCGCACATCAATTTTCTTCGGTCATTCTCTTTTTGACGAGGATGATATGCCAATGACATGATGCGAAAAAAAAACCAGCATTGCATAAAAGCTACGGAGAAGAACAGAAGCGTCACCGGTCGCTCGTATGGATTTAGAAACAAGGACCGAGTTGGATTGAAATCCTAGGAAGTCATAAACGCCATCGCCCGACGTGTTCAGGGGGACTCGGTTGTCGTATCTGTAGACGGCGGTATGTTTAGATGGGTACCAAGTGATATCGGCGAATTCGTACTTCGCGGCGTGGTCCATATACGTCTCCTCGACCCGAGCATCGTCCGTGAAATTGTAAGTTATGCTTCTCTTGAACCCTCTCGAGAGAGAAAACTTCACCTGAAAATCGGTTTCACGCTACGATTCAGTAACGCGCTAATGAATCGATCCTCCACAATCTTTCACTCTTCGCAAGACGTTCTTTTCCAGGGGTTGCTCCGTTTTCACCGGACAAAGACTAATAATCTCCGAGCCATCTGAAGCTAAAGAAATCAACGTACCTTGGAGATCACACCCAACATGCCCAATGAGACTCTAGCAGCATTAAGAAGCTGATCCGGCGCCTTAATTCTGATGACTTTGGCAAAACCTTCCGATTCCTTGGCCGGCACCACGAGGCTGATCCCGACCACGTGATCGTGCACCGCCCCGCCCTTCCCCCACCACGAGCTGCCGTGGGCCCCCGTGCTTATCAGCCCGCCCACGCTCACGCCCTCCCAGTACGGCGCGGCCGCCAGGCTCAACCCTCGTCCCTCGACTCTGTCGATCAGCTCCCGCAGCGGGACCCCCGCATCAGCCGTGACCGCCGAGTCGGTCGCGTCGACGTCGATGGTGGAGGCGTAATTCGCCGTGCTTATCAAGAGCGAGTTGGCGGATCGAGTCCTCCCGGGACAGGCCAGCTTCGGGATGGTGTGCGAGAACTTGCTCACGACTTTGACGTTCAGCCCGGCGCGAGCCGCGTGGGCCACGGCCGAGCGGAGCTCTTCCTCCGTCGAAGGGTAGGTGACATTTTGGACATGGCAGTCCAACCTGTCGTTCCACGCGCCATACGAGTTGCGGAGGACGCAACCGTCGCCACCAGGACTGTTGCAGGTAACCGGGGAAGGCGGCGGCATGGAAGCAGTTCGGAGCAAGATCAAGTCCATGCGAAGGAGGAGGAGGAGGAGGAGGAGGATGGCATGGAGGAGCCATCGAGAGTTGGCCATGGAAGAAAGTAACAAAGCTTCCTGTTCTAGGAATGTCTAACGAGGATGACTTGGGTCGAGAAGGCGATGCTTCTAAGACATACTGGAAAAAAGGGACGAGCTTTCTTGCATTGTGTCCAAAATTATCTTCTAAGTGATGCCACGTTTTGGAAGTTTTGACTCCAAATGCATAATCAAACTGGGGTTGAAAAGCGACGCGACATACTTTTAACTCTTAACGTTAATGACTTTCTAAGCGTGGTAATGAATCATGCATTTCGTAGAGTCGTCCACTTGCTAAAGTCGAATTGAGGAAAATGCAGGATCATGAAAGAATCAATGTTTTTTTTTTTTTTGGGGAAAATCGTTCAAAAAAGTTATTAAAGTCCTAAATTTTTTAAGTTCATCGATGCAGAATGAAACTCCACTGCAGTCCTTTCGACGAATTGGTGCTAGAAATCGCTGATGTGACGCCGCATGTCCCACGTGGCACCTTGACGTGGACGGCTTGTGGATGGCCACTTCAGCGATTTTCGACGGCAATTGATCGAAATGACCACAGTAAAATTCGGCGTAAAGATTCAGGCTTGAAAAGCTCAGAACTGAATTGACAACAACACAATATGTTGGAGACTGGATTGGTAATTTTCTCATGGGGCTAGAAATTCAGGCCTACTGTTGAGACTACTAATAATAATGAATCCAACATTGTTAAAAGATTCTATCGAGAAAAAGAAAATTTTAATCCCGAGAATTTTGTAAATTTCCGAAGTAACCAACTATTCTCATGACATGTAATTATTGTTTAGTTATGTGAATTTTAATCGCGAAAATTTTGTAAAATACAACGTTAGAGTTAAAATTACCCAAAAATAAATAATTGTTCTTAAAGAAATAATCAAGTGATCGAGATGAATTAAATGAGCATAGTTTCTGATAAATTCAATTTTCGTAAAATATGATGTAGGAAATGTTTGGTAAGTGTAATGTGAATTTATGCACGAGGCAAATGAGCCCATAATATCCAATTATCTTCCAAAATAATATTTTTTTTGGAAGTGATTTTTTACAACTTCATGATTATTTTGTCACTGCTATAACTCTCAAAATACTATTTTCATGTAAGTTAAACCGGTATTACAAGTTCATGAATTATTTTGTGCCATTTTCATGTAAGTTAAACCTGCAATAGTGGAGAAACGGGTTTAACGAAAACACAAACATGAGCTCATGTGCTAGTAGTTCAATGAAAAGAAGTTCGATTCTAACCCCAACGCCCGCCCAATATTTGTCATTAGATACATAATAAATGTTGTCTTAACCTAAACCGTAAGAAAGAACTCATTACTACAGCAAAGTGCAAGTGGATTTTTATTGTAAGTGAAAAGTGGAGAAAATTATTAAATGAATTTTAAACCTATTCAATCATAAAATTTTCAATTGTATCAATTTAGTTTTAAACATTTTGACAATTTACCAATAAAATCTTTTCGATCAATTTTGGCTAGAAATCACTGACGTGGATGACGATCATCCTATATGGCATGGTCGGCGAATGGCCAACACTAGCGTGGACAATTCTTGCCACGTTTTTTTCTTTTGATTTATTTTGTTCTTTTCTTTCCAACTCTAGGCTAGAGAAAACAAAAAAAATAAACACAAAAAATTTGTAAAAATTGTTCAGTTAGCCTGATCATACTACGTAGGACGGTCGGCATCCCCGTTAGCGATTTCTAGCCAAAATTGATAGGAATGACTATATTGACAAATAGTCAAGTAATTTAGGACTAATTTAATACAACTGAAAGGTTTATGACTGATTTGGTTGTAGTACGATAAGTTTAAGACTTTTTTTTGATAATTTCCAGTAAAAAGTGTGCGTGGATTAAGCGTTTGATATAAGTTCGATTCAAGAAATTTCTTGCTTGAGCCATGAGGTCTGAGGTTTCAACTTTTCTCTGCTTGAGATATATTTTAGCTCACGTATTATCCGGATTCCGAATCACTAAGCTAACCTAAATATATCATTGGCATAGACTAGAGCTTATTTATGTAAGATGACCTACTTCCTAAGGAGAATAATTAATGGCAACACCTTTAATGTTCCACTAGTGAAGTGGTCAGTGGTGGCCTTATCCACCAGCTGGTATTCATATCTCCACCAGTGAAGTGGTCACAACATCTGTTGATCATCCGAATTTGGGAATCTGCCTACCCAACTCCATCCAACTCCCAACTTTAAAAAAGTATGAACATGGCTGGCATTGTGTCCAAAGTTGCACCAGCTCAGACATACATTATAGACAATTAAATGCCAAAATGATTATGTGAGGTGAGATTTGTGGTAGAAGAGAGAAAGATGTAATAATACATATTTCCAAATGAAGAGCACAACCCCCTATATATGGGGTGAGAAGACAGTTATATTTAATTACAATTAATGTAAAATACAATTATTGACCAAAAAAAAAAATGTAAACTACAATTAAATTAGTCTCAAAATAATGTTCCAATTTAGATATACATATCTAACAATGAGGATTTCGTGGCGAAATCACAATGTCACCCATCGAGAATAATTAGGGACAATTTCAAATAAGAGTCTGAAGTGCTTTCATTTTCTCAAATAAGAGCTTCAAGTGGACCTTGTTTCAAATAATGGTTTGAAGTGTTATTATTTTCTCACATAAGGACATGAAATGAAGCTTGTTTCAAATAAGAGCCTGAAATTAGCCATGGCCACAGTTCGGAATCGGCCGGTTCCAGTTCGGAACCGGCGGTTCCAGTTCGTGGCCATGGATGAACCGGAACCTTAAGGGGCGGTTCCGATTCTAGTTCGGGTTTTGGAATTATACTTTTAAATAATAAATTTTGAAATAAAAAATTATAAATTATCAAATACAAATTGTAATCAAATTTAGGGGAAAAAAAGGGAGAAAGGGCTTGACTTAATGAATTATCATTAAGTGCATACATATCTTCTTGAGGATAGAAGAATCAAGACCCATATAGTTCTTTTACCTTTGATAACCTCATACTTATCTCATCATCAATTGTCGGTTCCGACAGTGGTACCCGTGACGGTGGTATCTCCATCATCGAAGAATTTAGCTTCATTGTTTCGATCCATCTCTTGTTGTCGAAATTGAGCCTTCGTCCAATTATCGACATAAGCTTGAGCCTCCACAGAATTCGGAGCTAATATTAAACGTCGATCGTCCAAAATGTTGCCTCCAGCGCTAAAAGCTTGTTCAACCGCAACTGTTGAACAATGAGTTGCTAAAATCTATCTTGCGATGAGAGAGAGAATTTGATATTGACTTGAATGCTCCTTCTACCACTCTAGAATTCTAAAATTTGTGTCATTTCCAAATGAATTAGTCTCAAAGTTAGTGTCTAAATAGTGATCAAATTCGAAACTATCCATTACTCACATTTATTTTTTTTGCCTACTTATCAGCATTCTATACCCTCTACTAATTCTACATCCGCTCTTGTTTTGTACGCGACTAGATTGGGAAAAAGATCCAATATCACTTAGATTATATTTACTAGAAAAATCATTATATAATTCTATTATTGTGTTTTTAACTACTCCTTTTATAAGATTAACATCTACTTTTAAATTAAAACATGCATAATATGTATTCAAAAAATCTTTTACGCCTTCTAA
>JANUWG010000204.1:0-13981 GCA_025175695.1 Eugenia klotzschiana
AAAAGATAGCCATCTTTTACTTTTGTCGAGCACCAGTGAGGTGTCGGCCGTGGTAATCTGGCCGGGTCGGATAATTTTTTTTAATGAAAAATTCGAAAATTAATTTAAAAAAAAAAAGAAATTATTGAGAAATTCAAAAAATTGGAAAAAAATAGAAAAATTCCAAAAAAAATCTAAAAAAATTATGAGATAGGTCATTTCAACTGGTCAATTTTATTTTTGACGATTTTGCCTTTTGATTTCTCTCAAATGGCAATTTTGCTCTTCAAGGGCAAATCGTTTCGAAAATTTCGAAAATTTCAAAAAAATCTCAAAAAGTAAGAAATGGATCTATTCAATTGGCCAATCCTGTTTTTGGTAATTTTTCCTTCTAATTTTTCCTAAACGCTACCTGATTTTTTGCAGGAGTATCATGCTGCATCAGTGATCATCCGCATGATATTTAAGGGTAAAACTGAACCACCTATATGGCATAGATGCATTTTATTCATTCTGAGCAATGAAAGATAATCATAGTGACCTCTTTCATCCTTGGCACATGCATAGCCTGAGAAACATGAAAAAACAACAATTTTAGTGTATTATCCTTTCTAGAAACAATTCTAAAGCATCTCTGTTTTGGCCAAAAAGATGTCATGGTGCAAGAAGATCGCAATGTTGGGGTCTAAGGAAAGTCATCAAATATGATTATGTAATTATTTGATTTAAATGACAAATTGATGAAAGAAATTATTTCTCAGAACAAAAGTTTTTTGGAGATACCAAACACGTTTTTGTTTGGGGAACAGAAATTTTATGCCGTTATCAAATGCGTTCTGATTCTCTAAAACTTATCTAAGGAACAGAATTAAAAAAAATTAATTCTAATCAAAATCACTTTTTTTGAACAGAAATGTTACCGAACAGGCCCTAAGTCTTCATCTTGCCCAAAGAAGACAAGACTACTTTTTCCTAGTTCAAAGCAAAATGAGATGAATGACCTAAAATCATTAAATTTTAAATTTTTGAATAAGCTCTGCCCTAATAATTCAATTTCAGATTATGTTCAACAAGGCAGGTTTTCTTATTAACTATGATATGCTTTTAATTTTTATTCAGTCTTTTCCTATGACAGATAAATTATGATGATGAACTATCTACTCTACTATTTAAATTTTACTTGAATTGTGAGGAAAAGATGAAAATTGTAGTTTGACAAACTAATAAGCTAAATCTCATTAACTTAGACCAAACTGATGTTTAAATAATTTTAATTTCAAGTTAAGTAGGTTTTTGAACTAAGCTGCTTTCATTTTAATTCTCAATCATGTGGATTTTCTTGAATCACTAGATATTTGGCCTGCGCATTTGCTTTCACAATTGTGGATACCTTCATAGCAATTATGTTTTTGTTGTAGGTAATATCATCTTAAGATAAATTCCTGGTCATAGGAAAAATACAATATCATGGTAATAAACGAGATATTTTGAAGAACGGAATATTATGTAGAAAAAAAAAAGATTTTAAATAGCAAAGGTAATATATAATGTTATGAAATATCACGATAACTATCAGATGTTGCGATTTAAGTCTAATACAAAATGAATAAAACGCTAAAAAAAGGAACAATAAGTACACTAGAGATTTATGTCGATTCGAGTATCGCTCTATGGGGAGAGCTAAGAGTAAATATTTTACAATGGCTCCATCGCTTGAGTATTTCCTAGCCCCAATCACACCAAAAACAAACCCAAAAAGGTTATTTTACAATCTCTAATAGAAAACTCGGACATAAAACATTAATAACACTCTTGTTTGCTTGCTCTAGTGTGTTCGCAAGATAGAATTCTCTCTCTCTCTCTCTCTCTTTCTCTCTCTCACTCGCGCGCGCGCACACACATCCAAAGTAAGAAATGGGGTAAGCACTCAAATTAGAAAATCTATTGGGATCGGGTTTGCTTTACAGGCACAAACTCAAGATATATTTTCAAAAAAAGTTACGTTTTTTGTACAATTGATCTAATATATGTCAAACGAGAAGTGACTGCATTATGATTGTAGGAATTGAACTCTGTTTTTTGACCTTTGTGGTTGCATTATGAATGTAGGTATTGAACTCTGTTTCTTGACCTTTCATTATTGTTTTTGGAACGTTGCCATTATTGTACAGTAATAGGATATTGTAGCCGGTCTTTAGAAACGAATTTTCAGATACATAGTATTTAATAGAAAAATCAAAATTAAAAAATTATACAATTTTTTAATATTTGTAGATACTGTAAATTTTTTCATTATGTCTTTTATTTTCTGAAACAGATGCATTTTAATATTTTTTTTCCATTTTTACTTGTAATGTTTGAGCTAAATGAATTCTCTTAAACTTTACTATGGTAAATTTCTTTCGAAAAAGAAAATGCCTTAAAGGTTGGTGTTGCTGTGGGCCGCAGAAGCCCATGTTGATCGGAGGCCCAATCACAGTTGACGCAGACATCAGCCTTTCGTCTCCATCTCCAAAAGTGACTTTGAGTGAGTTTCTGCTGCTTCATCCTCTCCCCGGCGAAATTGACGCAGTTCGTCTCCATCTCCAAAGGGACATCTTGAGGGAGTTTCTGCTTCAAAACCCTCCACGCGAATCGCCAGAGACACAGTCGCGTCGCTTCCGGTTAGGGTTCTCTCTCTCTCTCTCTCGCTTACTTTACGCCCCTCGACGCCGCTGAATCTCGCCTCTGTACGTATTGTTTCGCTTTGGGTTTTGTTTCTGCCGAGAAGCTGGGTCTTTTTTCTTATAATCTGCGCATTCGTGTATAGTCGTTTAAAGCAGGACTAGATGCTACCACTCCTGGAGCTCCGAAACCTGTTCTGTAGTTTGTTGGTGTACTTGGGGTTGTGAAAGTTTTGTTCTTTAGATTTGATTCGTTGATTCTGGAGAACGCAGTGTTGTGAAAAATTGAGAATGCTCGATTTTTGTGCAAGAAAAATCGTTGGTCTTTGACGGGGCGGGGGGGCTGAGTACTTTTGCTGTGCCCCTTGGCCGTCCCTGAATCGAAAGAAACAGGGATAAGAACTGAATGTCGGTTAATATGCTGGGCTATAGGTGTCCTTTGGATTGCTGTACCATTTTGAACGCCCCTTTCACGTTTTAGTTGCTGTTAAGTGTGATGTTTATCGATACTTTTGTGAGTTTAGTTATAAGAAGCTGTTGAGGTCTGTCTCCGCTATGGTATTCCGCTAAAGCGTAGGTAATGAATGGTAGTGTAGAAACAAAGTGCATGTGGTTGAGGTCGAGGACTTTGTATTGCGTATCTCGTCTTTCCCTCATATTTCTCCTATTTGTGCTGTTTCCCAGCTAGCGTCATTAAGCACATACTGTAATTGACTGGGGAAATCTAATTTTCTTATTCGAGTGTGTTGGAAAATTTGATGAGCTCTCTAATACTCTACCGGCTAGATCGATTGTTGAGTCTCTACTGGTAACATGCCCGAGGCAGATATCATATGCCAGGGATTAAGGTGCACTTTTGTGTTGTTGAAATGTAGATTTCTGGTAATTTCATACGTTCTTTGGATACGAAGTAGGTAACACTTTCTTTTGATTATTCTGATGATCTGTCTTTTTTTGTTTTTTGTTTTTTTTTCTGAAGATTCTTCATGGACAAAGAAAGATAGTAAAACTACCTTCTCGCTTCTTGTTTAAGGAAATATGACCTCATCGGTTGGGAATTTTCTTAGATCTGTCTTTTGCAAATGCTATTAGAGTATCTCTGCTTCCTCTTATGTGAAGTTAGATCACTCTATTCATTGGAGCGTAGTTTGGGTGTGCCAATAATTTAACAAGTTTGGGTGTGCCAATAATTTAACATCTTCAAAGTTGCTTTTAGCCAATGACTTCTCTCAGCCACATTCAGAGCTGAAACTCATTGTTTTCATACATATTACGGTCTCCTGCCAGCATTGTTAGTTTTTTGTAATTTCTAGATGACCACTGGCGCACAGGACCTGCCTCTCTAATGATGAGTTATGGTCCCTCTTGTGAATCGTTTGGTTGTGTCTTGTGTCTACTTCTGCTTTTTATATATTCTTCTTGGGCTGCAGATAAGTGAAAAATGAAGAAAGGGATACACCCCCAGATGCAATGGATATCGTATGTGACCCAGAGTGGGAGATTGATGCATGTTATGATGACAAAGATACACAATACTGGCAAAGTTTATCATTTCCGAGCAAAACGTCAGATGGCTCAGAGCTTGGGGCAGATTGCAAAATTCAAACGCCGTTATGAGCAGCAGAATGCTGAGGACAATGAAAAGTAATACCTTTGAAGGTGCAAATAGAAAGACAAAGTCGACCATTTGTTTTCTGGGTTCAATCTTTCTAGCACGAACACTTCGATTCTTATGGGTGTTGCATGTTTCCCACCTTTCTGTTTAATAAGTCCAGGAAGGAAACCTTTTCATCATCATACAGAGAATGAGATGGAGAAGTGCATTTGTCAATAGATTGTTCGGTTTGTCCTTGGTTTAATTTTTTTTTTTTTTGTTCTCCTCAACGATGCATCCGGATTATTCATCCTGCTTTCATTTGTCTGGCCCTCAAGTCAGTTCTTGTGAAAGCATTAAACTGGAGCTTGTCCTACAAAATGCTCGCCTGCTGTTCAATTGGTTGTTGTGAATGATGAAATTATGCAACATCTCAATGAAAAATGTGTGAAATAAATATTCTCATGCGTATCTTTTTCGGTTGATTTGAACTCCCGAAGAGCTCACTGTAAGTGTTGGTGTCTAGGATCATAAATCGTGCCAGTTCAGTTGGGTTTCAGTGAGGCCTTCTTCTTTGACGACGGTCCTATCGAAATAAGCTCTTTTTTGAACGATATTTGAAGACTTACTTTAATGGCACCATACTTCAAATCTTGGATTTTGATCGCATGCCAAATAGGGGGGCCTGGAGAATCCATCTGATCAACCTCATCCTCAACCCTATAGGGGTGTAAAGAGTTCGACACGGTTTTACGCAGCAGCTCGACTCGATTATGTACAGCTGGATACTCTCTTTGAGCTAGATCCATCTTATTTTCTCAAGCTTTATCTCGAAGTGACCAAGTTTTTGAACTTGACTTGATTCAGAATTCGAGCTATTCGAACTCTAGGAGAATCGAAACAGAGTTCGAATCAAAACCCAGTTCGAGTGAGCACTTGAGCTTTGCCTAGACACGAGAGTTGTATCAACATCTGAGATGAATGATGGCTTTGTCATTAGCTGTGGGTGGCTAAGTTTTGCAGATTTTTTAAGCATCCCATTTTGAGCTTGTGCGCAGTGTCTGCTGCAATGGTCATTAATTTGCTGATAAAGGGTTGATCAGCCTAGCTCTTAAGCAAGTACCTGTGGATTAATTACCAAGATTAATAATCTTGATGTGGATATTAGGAGTTATTCCATATTATTAATCTTCTGGGTTGTATAATGTCCTAGTTGGCCTAGACCTTATTAGCTTGAAACCGAGCGACATTTTCACGGGAACCCTCTGCTTGTTCATGCTGATCTCGGATTATGACAGTGACTTGGCTTTTCCACTTCATGTGACGAGACATTACAATATACTAATGTAGTAGTAGCCTACCAATATCGTTACTGCTCTAAATCATGAGCGTATTAATGAAGCAAGACAACAGAAAATAAAGGCCAAACCCTCATCACGAATTAAGCAATTCACAACCCCTCCCCCACACCAGGGTCACCACCTACAACATGAAACCTCATGACTCAAGCCAGGTATGAATAACATGACTTCAATCTTCTCCCACAAGACCAAATTGAACAATGATCCCACCTCCTAGCCTTATATAAACACGGCACCAAGCTCACCAAGCAACGGTGCGGCTACACAACATGCGAATTGTGTTCTCGTGGCTGCTCCTGTTATATGCATGTTCCTTGATAACGGAAGCTAAGCCGACGACTTCAAGGGTCGGGAAAAATTCGACCTTTCCCTCATCATCGTCTCCGTGGCTAAAGACTGTGTCAGAGAACGGACGGCCAAGGCCCGTTGGGTGCCGGACCAGGCCGTGGATATGCAACTGGGGGGAGCCTCCGCCGTTCCGCATGGGGTGCTGCAAGAACCGGTGCGTTGACATGACTTCGGACGTCAACCACTGTGGGTTGTGCGCCATCAGGCGCCCTTACGCTTGGCGGTGCTGCTTCAGCCTCTGCAGGAACATAAACATCAATCCGCGTCACTGTGGTCGGTGCTTCAACCGCTGTCCCTTTGGAGTCCTGTGCCTCTTCGGCATGTGTGGGTATGCCCGGCCTCCGCCACCGCGCTGCCCTTACCCTCCCAAGCAACCCCGGCCTTTCCCGCCCCGCACATGCCGAAGGCAGCTGATCGCCCTTGGGCGGGTAGCGCTGGGGGCGACTGATCGCGGGCGGCTGACTTCAAGCGACAGCAGGCGGCTGATCACCCTTACCCTCCCAAGCAACCCACGAATTAACGGACAAGGGCGATCAGCCGCCTGCGGTCGCTCGAAGTCCGTTAATTCGTGGGTTCTTTAATTCCAGTACTATTGAATTGCATATGTGGATGTTATTTTGTTGTAATAATCAGTCTAGACTCATGTTTCTCATGCTTTGTATGGGTCAGAGCCCCATGCCCTACACGGTATGCCTACGACCATCCCACCCTCCTCAGAATAAGCTCAGTTCAGGTCGATAGTTTCATGAAATGTATCGTCTGGTCTAAGATGTCATTTTGTCAGTAAGAAAAGAGGTGGTCTCGTGTTTATTGAGTCTAATGAATATGAACTGTTTTCAAAGTCTAATCGCTCTACCTTGATACCTCTGTTTTTGGCTCACGCTTGACGCTACGACATACAATTAACTGATGAAGGCCAACCTAATTTCGTGAAAACACGCTAGTGAAAACGACCATCTATGACCATGGGAAAGATCAAAGCTAATTCAAGCCAGCCTCTTGCAGCACTGCAGTTTCCACCTGGAAAATCCTTTAGACGAGAACAAACTACTCCAAAATCGAAACAGAACTCCCTCCAAAGATAAAAGAAATATAACTGCACAAATCAAATCGTTACACAACAGAAGAGCTAACCGTAAAATGAGGTTTGGTCTCGAGCCTCTTCTATTTGTCCTTGTAAGTAGAACATGAACATGTTGTTTGGAGGCTCGTGAAAGGTACCAAAACAGAGTTATGGGAGCTTTAGCATATTGCTTGCCGTCACCAGAATCCATTAGAAATCTATTTTTGATGCAATGAGCAATGAAGGCACAGATTGTCATTAATACGAACAAATTTACCAAATAATCGCCAACAACAGAGAGAGAGAGAGAGAGAGAGAGAGAGAGAGAGAGAGAGAGAGAGAGAGATCACTTAAGCAACAAGCAACATAAACATTTTTTTTTATATGAGAAGCTGTGTATCTGTTACAAAAAAGTAGAGAGAAATACGGATTACAGCATAATGAAACTAATTGAGCATGAAGCTATCACTCAGATATGAGTTTGCCACAACCATCTGTGCTCACTAATAAGTAGGGAAGCTAGGATCCACATCCCGAGCCCAGGACTCCAGTCCCCCAATAATATCCTTTGCAGAAGTAAAGCCTACATTCTGGAGGTAGTTGACAGCCCTTTGTGAATCATTACCTCTTCTGCAGATCACATAAAGGCTCGCATCCCTCTGGTCTTCTGCTTCCTTTAAAGCTGATGAGATTTCAGCTACTCTTTTTTCTAAGGTCGACAGCGGAATATTCAAGGAATTGGGAAGAGATACAATCCTGAAGTGGTGCTCAGGGCGGACATCTACCAGTATATGCACTTCGCCATTTTTAAGTCTCTCACTGTAGTCCTTACTGCTTATCCTGGAGTCTCCCGAGAGCAAATTCAACTTTGGAGGGGCAGACTGTGTCCAATAGAAGATCATTAGGACACAGATTTTCTTCAATTAAGTATAAAAAAAAGAAAGAAAGGCCAGATAGTATTTTCTCTCATTAATCATCAAATGTTCCATCTTCAAAGAAAAGTCAGAGTTCACAAATGCCAAATAGAGCACCCTGCTTTGTTTTACTATTTGGAAGCACATTTTCCCCAGATGTGACACAACATGATATTATTTCAGGCTCTTACGCTTGTCACTCATAATTATAAGTCAATCACTTGCATAGTGACCTAGTAAAACATGTCAAGGTAATAGAAGTACAAGAAGAAAAACACCCTTAATAGGATCATGTCAAGGGGAGAAGAAGAGCTCAAGAACACATATTACCGCAGACAATGGGGACTGGATGAACTTCTCATATTATTACGAGAAGAAAAACACCCCTAATAGGATCATGTCAAGGGGAGAAGAAGAGCTGAAGAACACATATTACCACACACAATGGGGACTGGGTGAACTTCTCATAGTCAAATTCTTGAAATTGTTGTCGTGTGAATGTTGCATTCTCTCCACACACTTCACAGTCCAAAGACCTGCCTCTTATCTTGACCTAGACATACAAAAGCGAAACAGGAAATAGGTCAAAAGCTCTTAGAGTATTGCACAAACAACACACTAGAAGAACGATCTGTGTAAAAAAAAAAAAAAAATCTTGAGTGCATAACATAATGCGATGATGCATACAATTCTTATCCGTCCAGATAAAGCATCAAACAAAAGCATCCTTCCTGCTAGTGGTTCACCAACTGCACTTGCAATTTTTATTGCCTCGAGTGCCTGAAGACAGCCAATGATACCCGGTACTGAAAAATTCACATTAAGGAATCACGCTCAAGATCTTAACTAATAACAATGGAAAAGAAAGCTGTTTCCCTAAAGATCTTATCTCCATTAATGACCACTAATAGGAGAATGTGGAAAATACAATCTCCACTCAAGACCATGCTTCCAATAATGAACAGGAAATTCCACAAGCCACCAATTGAGGCCACTTACCTACTCCTAGAACTCCACTATCAGAACATCGCTGGCACGCTGTTGTCGGTGGTGGAGTAGGAAACAAGCATCGGTAGCACAGACCTCCATTGTAGTTATAAACTGTGAGCTGTACACATGTAATTTACGTTTCTGTTAGTCTCACAAGCAATAAAATTTCTGGTCCTTCTGAGGAAAACAAAGGCAATTCAAAATCTCGTATTGAAGTAGCTGCTAAGCTTACCTGCCCCTCCAATCCGAGTGCAGCACCTGATACAAGAGGCTGCGCTATCAAAAGAAGCAACTCATCACAATGACAGCTAGAATGCTAGGCACATAAGAGATTGACTTGCTTCTCTATGCTCAATCAACATGCCCGATCAATAAACCCAAAAGAAGTACGAAACTCATATTGTGACACCTCAGCTCACTTATCAAAAAGCATTAATATTGTTACATTTACATTTCTTAGGCGCACGCCATCATAGGAATATTATTCTGGTAGATGATGTGTATAAAGCTATAAGCCTCCTCTCTGCTAGGGACATCTCAATTTTCATGGAAAAAGGCAGCCAACCAATAGAAGTCAACTGGTGACTTGGTGTCTTTGCCAAGCAAAAGCAATCACAGGCCTGACAAAAAACCAGAATACCTTCCCCAACACCACACAGCAATCACTGATCATGTACCGGCTTGGAGCATTATCTGTTGCATCTACCACAATGTCATACCTAGCAAGCACAATAGAAATGAAATCAAGATACTTCAATCACCGAGAAGTGAGAAAGAAAGAAGAAGCAAAAGTTGAACGGGAAAATAAAATGTCAAAATAGCATATTATCACTTCCAGCATACTTGCTCAAGATTTCCAAGGCATTGAAAGTGCGTAAAGCCTCTTTGTGTTCATTGATCTGAACACTTGAGTTGATGCTGAAATCACATTAATACCTTGTCAGAATACACTAAAATTCCAATTAAAACACAGCATATGAAATCTCTCAGAGAAAAGAACAGAAAAGAGCCGGGGGTGTCACGTACGCACGACAAGCAGCAGCAGCAGACTCGACCTTCGACCGGCCTATATATGCTTCAGTGTGGATAATCTAAAGTAAAGTGTAGCATGATGAAGGACGTCATGTCACAAACCCACAACAGCAAAACAGCCAAGAAAATGCGCAAAGGCGATTGTGAATGGGCTCAAGAGGGAATCCCAGCATGTACCTGCCTGTGCATATTATTAAGCTCTACCACATCATTGTCAACAATACCCAACCGACCTGGGTTTAATCACCAAGCATATTGAGTTCAGCAAATAGCAGAACTACAGAACCACAGTTGCAAGCAAGCTACGAAATCAATATATCCACCAAGTAGTCAGTAAACAGAACATACCGACTCCACAGGCCGCAAGATACAACAGAGCCGGCGATCCCAATCCTCCAGCTCCGACCACTAAAATTGACGACTTCAAGAGATTCGACTGCGCTGCACAAATTAAGCGAAGAGCGACATAATTAAAACAAATTCGCAACAAATCAGAAGCCGCCCATCGATTGCAACAAAATCGCCGAGTAGCTCTATCTTGGAATCGTTTCTCGAGCATACGAATTGGAGGTGAAGGGACCTTGAACACCAAAAGAAGGAAGCAAAAGCTGACGGCTGTATCTGTAGATCATTTCGGGCGAGAGGCCGTGTCCGAGCCCAGAGTCGACGCTAGTTGCCAGAGGACACAGTCCGTTGCTCGAGACTGCGTCGTTCCGGCAGTTCAAGTCCTTGAGCTGAGCTTCGAGAGCTGAAATCTTGGCTTCTATTTCGGTCTTCGTCGCCTTCAGAGCTTTGATTTCGCTGAGGATTCTAGCAGCATCAGCTCCACAAGAATCCATCTCTTTCCTCGAGGCGTTGAGTGCGAGAAGCGATTGAGCTGAGACTGAGAGTGAGACTGAGACGGAGGGAGACGGGGGGTCTTCGAAGATGACAAAAACCCTAGCTTGGATGTTGAAGAAGGGCAACGCAGAGAGAGGAGGAAAGGTTTTGACTTTTGGGGCGTTGACTCCATACGCCATGGCCGGTTTGTAACATTTCCATTTTTCAATTTTTTCTGTTTTTTCTTTCTCGAAAATACAAATCTATTTGTATACACCAGTCAATTTTTCTGTTCCTCGAAATAAATCAGAGCCATGAAATAAATTTGAAACAAAAATAAAAAAATTTACTTTTTTATTCTTGAAAATAAAAAATAAAAAAAATGTCATTCTCATCGTAATCCCGACTTGGCCTGAGTTATCGGATTAGGTTCGGCTGATTTCAGGTCTCCTTTTTTAGAAGACCTTTTATACCTTTGACTTCCTTAGTATACTTGTCATCAAAATAATATTAAGATAAAATCCAAATAATCGATTTGATTTTTCTTGATTTCTATATTAAGATTTTTCTTTCAACAATCTTGAATATATTTTAGAAAACAATTGCGAAAAAATTCATATGCAATATGAAAGAATTTACAACATTGGAAGAACATTTAAACTCGCATTCGAACGCTTTTTATCTACATAGATGAGTTATGATAGCACTTGGGTTTTATTAAGCCTTATTTTTTGTTTATCGAAGGCGAGTGTGGTGGGAGCCGATGAGAAGGAGGGAGTTATGTATTGTCAATTTTTTGCTTGAATCTTTAAATAGTATTTTTTTATTATAGAGTTTTTTTAGAGATTCTTGGGGATGCAAGTGAGGAGGGAAACCCCAAAACCCCTCCCAAATTGGCCTGACTCGACTCGAACCATCAAACTCCCATAAATCATTTACTAATGACCTGTCCCGTCTCGTCCCGATCCCAAATCGAATCGAATCGAGAAACAGTAAAAAATACCGGTCGGGTCAGTCCTTCAATTCAAGTCAGCGGGTTAGGATTGGTTATGGTATTTTTAACACCCTAACTTACTATTAGGTTGTATTTTCTAAGGCCATCTTAGAATATTTTAATCAATTAAGTTATTAAAAAGTCCAATTTTATCCAAAAATGAATTGGTAAGTTTTCGCTGAAATTTTTGTAATTAAATGAAAAAAAAGTTGAGAATAGAAATTTTTAGGGTCGTACCAAACGCATTACTATTCCATTTATATTTCAGGAATATAAATTTTGCATAGATACCAAACGCATTCTTCTGCTTAGAAACTCGTCTAGAAAATAGAAATAGAAAATCCCATTTCTGCACAATTTTTTTTTCTCAAAAATAGATACGTTACCAAACGTATCATAATTAACCAATGATGAATTGCCACCGCCACGTTAGCCAATGAGATCGCTAAAAATATACTATTCAACTAACATTTTCTTAAGAAATAATCAATCAATCTTTTTAAAATAATTAGTTCATAAAGAAGTATACATTGTGCACAATAATTTATGTCTTCACATTTTCACGGACGAAGTTAATTTCCTCCATTCAATTTTACAATCGATCCTAGCGTTCATTTAAAAAATATATATTTCAAATTTATTTATCTTTTGCGAAATAAAACGAGCGCTAACTATCAAATTACTCCAAAATTGGGGAAAAATAGGTTCATCGGTGACACAACATTCGATTCTTTAGAATCAAAAGGCGCTAATCTAAGATGTTCAATGGCGACCGGCTAAAATACATTTAATTGCTCACGACATCAGATAACAATTTGACGTGTTGCCTTTGACCGATTTAATTAAGCAATTGTACCTCTAAATTTCCTTTGGATGGCCAATTGGAAGATCGCGAGCCCATTTTAAGTTGAGCCCAGGACCAGGACCAGTCCAAACCCATCCAGCCCAGTGACTCCGATCTCAAGAGGCCTCACTCCAGACAAAAGGAGTACTCCCGGACACGCGCTGAGGTTGGCGCGTGGGTGGATTAGAAATGGGATAAGTGGACGGGGTCAATTGTTATGACCAAACCCACTCTTTTAGTTGAGGAAAGAGACTGAGAAATCCTCGGGTTTTTTTGAAAAAGGGGATCTAAAAAAAAAATTATGAAATTGGATCTGACTAAAAAATTTATGATTTTGGGATCCGTCCGGTGGCGGAATTATCGGACGGACCCCGTCCGGCAAGTAAGGTGTCGGACGAGAGTTGTCCGGCAATTCAATTGCCGAACAACTTGGCCCGGCAGTTGAATTGCCGGACAAGTTGTCCGGCAGTGCAATTGCCGGACAAGTTGTTCGGCATTTACGCTGCCGGCCCAAAAAAAAAACCTAAGGACTACAAAAAGAAAAATTAAGGATTTTAGTTCGGCGAGAAAAAAATAAGTAACTTGAAAAGTTCGATAAAAAAAAAACGATTTGTTCGTCGACGTCAATCAAAAACAAAAAACCTAACCGCAGTATATATAGTGCCCAACCCTCCCGCTTCGCGAACAAATCTCATTTAATCTCTATTTTCTTCTTCTTCTACGCCACTCGAATAATATGTTATAAATTTTAAGACATTTTGTATTCATAAAAAATCTCATTTTATTATTTGCATTGCAGCACCAAAAAATGCTCCTGTTCTAGTCTTGTTCTGTCTGGTGAAGTGGCTTACAGCCATTTTGTATTCAGATTTGATTACAGGGATTGGAAGGATACATAGCCATTTCACCAGACAGAACAAGACTAGAACAGGAGCATGACTAGAACAAGACTAGCCATTTTATTATGCACCAAAAAGTGGCTTACAGCCAATCTGCGGGACCCGGAGCGAGCGAACAAATCTCCCATCACAGCCACGGCCGACGCCATCGCCGGCCTCGCGTGAGCAGGTAACTCTTCTTCTCCTGGGCTCAGGTGCTCTGTTTTTGGGCACAGCTGTTGTGGGTTCGGCTCCGTTTGATCTCTTGGGCAAATGGAGCCGAACCAATTAGTACTACGCATTGCAAATAGTCCATACTGGTTGCAAAAAATTGAGATTTGTTCGCGAAGCGGGAGGGTTGGGCCGATATATACTGCGGCTAGATTTTTTCTTTTTGATTGACGTCGACGAACAAATCGTTTTTTTTGTCGAACTTTTCGCATTACTTATTTTTTTTTGCCGAACTAGAGTCCTTAGCTTTTCTTTTTTTAGTGCTTAGGTC
>JANUWG010000205.1:0-13980 GCA_025175695.1 Eugenia klotzschiana
CTAAAGGGCATGACTTCGTTAAAAAATCACAGGTTTGAACTTTGATTCTTCGTGATCATCGCTCATCTCCAAACGTCTTCCTAGTTTCTTTCTCTTCCTCGCATAAGCTGAACTGCATCGATCTGTTTACAACGTTCCAGGTCAAGGACAATCCCTCTGGTGATTTCAAAAGCATGCACCGTCAT
Organism: Eugenia klotzschiana; assembly: GCA_025175695.1. Taxonomy (NCBI): domain Eukaryota; kingdom Viridiplantae; phylum Streptophyta; class Magnoliopsida; order Myrtales; family Myrtaceae; genus Eugenia; species Eugenia klotzschiana. The sequence continues at coordinate 186 of JANUWG010000205.1, forward strand.
ATTTCTAAAGGATCTTGGACATTTTCAGATCAAGATCACGGTTGGCAAGTCTCTGATTGCACTGCAGAAGGTCTGAAGGTAATACTCCAAGGAATGCCTTCACTGTATTGGCAGGTTCAATCCAATCTTAAATGCCTCAGTTTCTCACTGAATTTCTTTCCCTGTTTATTCAGTGTTGCTTGCTTTTCTCAATGATGCCACCTGAAATTGTTGGTGAGAAGATGGAGCCAGAGAAATTATATGACGCTGTCAACGTCTTACTTTCTCTACAAGTGAGTATACCATTGTATCTCTTTCTAGAGAAAGACTTGAGAAAATCTTTGATCTAGACAAAAAAAAATATTGGCTAAACTTTGTTTGCTCCTTGCATCCCAAAATCACATCGCCACTTGATTCTTATTTTGAGTATGATTATAAATTTTAATATCATCACATCATCCCTGAATGGTGCTTGTTCCAGAGTAAAAATGGTGGATTGCCAGCATGGGAGCCTGCAGGATCTCAGGCTTGGCTAGAAGTAAGTACTTAATAATTTTTTTTGGAATTCCTTGATGGCCCTCACAGACTAAGACATGTGTTGTTTGTTCATCATCTGTCGCAGCTCCTAAATCCGACAGAGTTCTTTGAGGACATCGTCATCGAGCATGAATATGTCGAATGCACATCCTCAGCAATCCAAGCTTTAGTTTTGTTCAGGAAGTTGTATCCTGGGCACAGGAAGAAGGAGGTTCAGGATTTTATATCGAATTCCGTACAGTATCTGGAGAACGTGCAAAAGCCCGATGGCTCGTGGTATGTTCGTCTTCCAATGGTTATTTGTTTAGAACTCGGATAAGTTAAGGAAACAGCTTACTAACTGAGCAATTCTTGCAGGTATGGGTGCTGGGGAGTTTGTTTTACATACGGCTCGTGGTTTGCGCTTGGAGGGCTAGCAGCTGCTGGCAAGACGTACAGCAATTGTGCAGCTATGCGCAAAGGAGTTGCTTTTCTTCTACGAACGCAGTTGCAGGATGGCGGGTGGGGAGAGAGCTATCTTTCTTGCCCGAAGAAGGTAATTTCTAGTGCGACCTTCTACATCATGTTTGGCTTCAGCTGTATTCGTTGCACGCTTGTCTGGCAACATGGAAATCTTGAATTCTCTAATGTTAAAATCGGTCAATGTAGGAATACGTACCGCTAGAAGGAAACAGATCGAATCTGGTACACACTGGTTGGGCTATGATGGGTCTGATTCACGCGGGGCAGGTCAGTGGATGATTTCGTTGTTTGTGTCTCGGCCGCATTGATCAATATTCAAATGAAGTTTCTGACTTTAGTATTTTCATCTACTATCAGGCGGAGAGGGATCCGACTCCCCTGCACCGTGCCGCAAAGCTGCTTATCAATTCACAAATGGAAGACGGCGATTATCCCCAACAGGTTTGTACCTTTCTATAACTTGATCTCATCTATGCGTTGATGTCTCGGAAATGATAAGAGTGCACGCCACCAAGATCCTTGGAAAGAATTTCCTGTGCAATGTATTCCATGCAACTAGGAGAACGCAGAGATGATATTAGTCCACGCATACTATCTTGCACACAGTTTGTTTAATTACTCGAAACATTGTCGGTAGGAGTTACCTTACAATGAAACAACATGATCGTAGCATGAAGTATGGCTGCCAATATTCTTAATAGTCAATAACTTTGGGTTGCAGGAAATCACTGGGGTTTTCATGAAGAACTGCATGTTACACTATGCCGCTTACCGGAACATATACCCATTGTGGGCTCTCGCAGAGTATCGTAGGCGGGTTCCTCTACCGTCAACAGCCCTTTTGAAGAAACAAGGCATTCCATCACAGCTTGCCTACTGAGAAAACATAGATTTCATCAGCATAACAGAGTTCAAAACCATGTGTGTGACCTTACCAAGAAAAAAAAACCATGTATTTGGTTTTTCTTGTATGATAGATCCGTAGGACTTGCGGTCCTAGAACAGAGGATCCTAGCTATGGTGACAATGTATCCATAGAGTTTTTTTTTTTTTTTTTGGGGTCAAACGGTGTATCCAATAACCATAGTTCAATGTAATATAGTCTATCTACATCAATGTACATATTTTTAAATAAATGTACATGTTTTTACACGTTCTATCTACATCTTATGTGGCGCATTGGAGCATTTATATTTGTTCTGTTCCTTTTCTTCTGGTGTTGAGTAACAATTGTGTCTTTGTCCGCTCTTTTCTCTCATCCTCTTGATGATACACGAGGTAAGGGAGTTTTCATTTATCATATGCAGGTATAGCCCATCTGATATGTATTAGATTCTATGACGACTGTTCTTAGATCTACTAACACATGATATACAGACGATGTCGCACTTTCTTTTTCATAATGAATCAATTCAGTGGTTGAGAGAGCTCGATTAATGACCGTTGACAACTATTGATTTTGAGCCAATCAGGTATCTCGGTCTGTTGAACTGTTATAACTAACGCCTAATCCTAGATAGTCATCACCCTGCATGATTACTCTTAAGTATTCCCTTTGGAGGCTTGGCTCACATGTACTAGACCCCGTCATTGTAAATGGTGATCTCCAATAGAAGTGAGGTTTAAGCACAGACTAGGTCCATACTCAATCTAGACGAGTAGCAAAAGAGTGATATCCAAGGCAAGAGCACGAGGATAAGGTGCAGCTCCCGACAGGTTCGTAAGATGACGAATGAAGCTAGAATGGACCAAAGTGCACATTGAATAGGGAGAGTTTCCAAGGGACTACTACATTGCACGGTTACTCAAAATATTCCTTTGAAGAGCTTAGCCCACGTCAAATGATGGATCGTTAAAATACCAATGCACCGTATAACTTGTCTTTTACGAAGATTTTGCAGTTTGTTACGGCCACACGTCATGACCTTGCAAAACATTGTTCGACAATACTCTCACATTTTAAACTGATAAGCTTCTTTGCATTTTTCTAATATAGGACTCTTTCCCGAGTAATTACATTACAAACCCGCCAAGAGCTACATTTCAATCTTAGAACTAAAAATTGAAAGATTGAAGTCAAAAGCAAAAATTCAAACCAAACATCTACTTCATTTGAGTTTCATAGTGTGCCGTATACTTTTAAATTTGGACCTTCTCGTTTAAACATGAAGAGTTGAATTGTTTGAGTGAAAGAAATTTTTGTAAATCAGTTTACGGACTATCACGTGTTTGATTTGATGAAAATTGGAAAATATTTACGGCCAATTAAATATGCATCCTTAAAATTTGTGAAAGTGATTTCCTTAACCTGAAAAAGGAAAAATATTTTCTTGAAAAATGATTTCCTCAAAAGAATTTTTTTTTTTTTGCCATGAAGTTTTCTCCGAACTAAACATACCCTGATCTTTGTACAGGTTATGTACGCAGTAATCATCTCGATGTAAAATTCAAATGAGGCTTGCCGAGTTGAGCTTAAACTTAAAGCGAAAACAAGCACTCTACAATCTCTTTTCAATGATGATACAAGAAGGAGAGCTCTAGTGGGTGCGTTGAAAATTGCTCCAAAGCACCATTTTATTCAGAATCATCTCAATTTGTCATCTTTCTGTCAACAATCAACACCACCATAGGCTTCACTTTAAATTCACCTTCTTGAACCCATGGAATGTAAGTTTTGGTTAAGAATTTCATCAAACAGATAACTAAGATCTTCACATTACTCAGGTAACGGCATTAAGCATGTAATACAGTTAAATTGCAAATATCGAAGGCTTCTGAGTACATGAATGAACTCGATCGAACATCTGCAGCTTATTAGATGAGATTAGCCTGAGATTGACATGTAAAACACATGCAGTTACAAGTCGGAGTCTTTCAAGTTTCCTCTGCTATTTTCTCCATCCGGGTGTCTTTCTTTTTGCCAGAAAAGTATATGTAGCGTAAAATTAGCCTGTAAATTGAAAGTTGATTCTAGGCATCTATGTTGAGTTTGATAGGTACGTACGTGCGTGCAATGCATGTCTGTATGGACCTGTGGCTCAATTAGTCCTCAATTTTGAAGTCAAAAGCAAATATGTACACGAGAAGTCTTTCGCACACAAACAAGAAATTGGCCAACTCTGAATGAAAACGAATGCGTGTGTGCTTAGGTGTGTGTACCTGCATGCGCCAGAGGAGGTCGCCGGAGGGCTTGATGTGGTGGCGGTGGTTTTAGGCCCCGGTGCTCCTTGGCGGTGCCGGCCTCAGGGAACTCCCAAATCTGCTTCCCCGCGTAGTTATTGTTATTGGTGATGTACAAGTGGGAACTGTTTACTCCTGCAGCTATGTTCAGGCTCCACATTCTGAGGTTCTAATTTTCGGGTATATAAAAGAAGTTATAAATTTATTGCATACAAATTCAGTCTTAGAATTTTGGATTAATATCACGAAAAACCCCAAACTAGTATACCTATAATAAATTTATCCCAAACTATTTTTTTGACCATAAAAATCCCAAACCGATACACTTGTGACAAATTTATCAAAAACCGATACACTTGTGACAAATTTACCTTCCGTTAGTGTTCGGAGATGGACAGCCGGCGTATCGCTAGCCAAAGTTCAGGAAAAAAAAAAGAGAGAAAAATATTTAAGAATTCAAAAAATTATTAAGAAAATGTAACATTTGTCCACGCCAACGCACATCAGTGCCGGCTATGCCACGTAGAACGGTCGACGTGCATGTCAGCAATGTCCAGTCAAATTAACTGTGATAACTGTTCCAGCATGAGCATTGCCTTTCTACGATATGTGATCTGACTCCCCTACTCAATCGAAATGTTCAGCTTGGGCTCTGGTGATAGTGAAAATCGGTATTCCATGTGAAGTTTCTGACTTTGATATTTCATCTGCTGTCAAGTAGAGAGGGATCCGACTCCCCTGCACCGTGCCGCCTAATCTATTCACAGATGGAAGATGGTGGTTATCCCCGACAGGTTTGCACCGTTCCATGAGTTGATCTCAGGCAATAAAAGAGTGCCTCCCACCAATATCCTGGAAAAAATTTCCAATGCACTTATCGATACAACTGGGACAGAACCTGAGGATGATTATTGTCCTCGCATATGATCTTACAAACAACTTCTTTAATCACTCGAAACATTGTCAGGAACTTGATAGGCATAGCATCACAGCTTCCATATGGAGAAAACGTAGATTTCATAAGCTTCAGAATTCAAAACCCATGCATGTGTTTTTTCTTGCATGATATATCCGAAGGACTTGCTGTCCTAGAACAGAGGATCCAAGCTATGATGACGGTGTCTCCATAGCTCAATGTAATATAATCCAAAACATCGTTTGAAATAAATGTCAATGATCAAATAGAAGTTACTGCACATTCTATCTACACTTTTATGCGGCACATTGGAGCATTTATATCTTTCCTATTCCTTTTCTTCTGGTGTTGAGTGAAAATTGTGTCGTTTTGATTTCATGGTCCTCTTGCCGATACACGGGACGAGGCAAGACAATTCTTCGATTTATCATATGCAAATATAGCCCATTTGATTTGTATAATATGTTGGCCGTAAGGCTGATTTGGCCAGCCACGTCAGGGGATCATGAGCTCTAACTTGGCAATTTTCTGTAAGCAGAACCGGTGATGCGGGATGCTCCAGAAATCGCGATATGGTGCTGCATCATGTGCTAACCTAGAACTATAAAGGGTGTTGTCGATTAAGATAGCAGGACGGGTATAATAACTGTTCTTAGATCCGTTGATGGGCACATATACACAATATTGCACTTTCTTTATCCTGATGAACCAGCTTAGTGATTGAGTTTTCCCTTATTGGCATTTTGTTTGACTAGCTTCAAAACAAGAAAGGTCCTCCTCAATTTGAGATATCTGAGAGAGAGAGATTAGAGGGGAGTCTCATCTTTATTTTCTCCCCTATTCTTAGCCACATTAACGTCTGGTACCAATTCTTCACTGATATGGAAGGAACAAAACAACTACTGCATTTTTTTTTTCAATTGTACAATAGAGAACCACCAGATGATATTGTTCACAAGCTTTGGTCAAACACATTTCCACAGTTATTATTGCCTATAACCAGAAAACAGGAGGAAGGAAGGATTGAGCTCTTGTCACAGAGAAGAAAGAATGTGGGTCGGAAAGGGTCATGTGGAGAAGAGAACCAGCACCAGGAATGGATTAGTCGCCGTCGCAGTCGACCAGGACAAAGGCAGCCAATTTGCCATCCGATGGGCCGGCGATCATCTCCTCTCCAGGGGCCAAACTGTCGTCCTCATTCATGTTCATGACGACTCCTCTCGTGCGTATACCATTTCCATTGGCATCTATGTCTTTCATGACCTATTTATTCATAGCAATCAAGATCATGTTTCAGTCTAGGACACACGTCACATCCTCAGTTTCCGGCCCATCACAAATACTTCATAATCTCGTCATCACGTTATATGATATCCAGAAAGGAAAACACAAGGAATTTGACCGAGCAAGGCAAACTATTACATCAAATGCTAGCAATGTGATGATATGTATCACCCTGCACGTCTTCCATCCACTACCAGACATGGGGAGCTCCTGCAGATTCAAAAAAGTGAAGAAGCCATACATGTAACTGACTATTTTTCTTTTCGCTCGGTTGCAGTCGCACACCAACATCACCACCGCCGTCACCACCAGCAACATCATCATCACCATCACCATTCTGCTTCTGACATTGCTCATGGAGCTTCATCCCCCCAACAGAAGCAGGACCTCGACAAGCCAACCAAGGACCTGTTTCTCGCCTTCCATTGTTATTGCACTCGAAAAGATGTAAGTCAAAAAGCTCAAAGTCCTTTCAATTAACAATGTTTGAGATCATGTAAACAATTACCCCTGAAGCACTTGCTACACTTGCCTGACGAGGAAAGTGACAATTTTCAAGGCACTAGTTATGCGCATTACCCGAAAAAGTTAGTTTTGGAATTAGAAAAATTCCTTAGTTGGATGCTCAACCAGTACCTTGTTTGGGGACAATCTTTGACAGAATCCCCATATTTTTCCACCATCTTCCATATAATGTTATTTCACTCCTTAATGTATATGCAGAATTCAGTGTTCCACATTCCTTGTTCCCTTTCTTTTTGATTATTTACAGATTTTACTTGAAGCAGATACATAGCCTAGATGTTGTACTGGAAGACACAGACGTGGTCAGGGCACTTACTGACTATGTCTCTTACGCTGCAATTGAATCCTTGGTTCTAGGTGCTTCATCACGGCATGGCTTCATCAGGTAACAACCTCCACAAATAGAAAAATTTGCAGGCCATGTCTTGTTTTGTCTCCTTTTCTTACTTTTTCAAAAGCAAATGATTATCCTTTTCTTAAGCTCTGCAAATAGTTTCACCTGTAAAGTTTTATGGCAAGATCAACTCTCCCATATAAACTAATTGAATTTTTCTTTTAAGCATGGACTTACCAAACAGAGATGGCAAATCCACTGGCACAAATAACATTCAGGAACTGTTTCTGACACCAACTCCTCAGGACTAAAGGAAATTTCAAGGGAAGAAATGGGTGCTTCATATAGGGATACATAAACCTCCCTTTATGAAAGGTTGTTATATAGAGGAAGAAGAGAATGAGATTTGGACATCATCCACAATATAAATGCTACAATACACTAGAGTTTGTGTAGATCTACCTAAATTGGTGGTTTTGCTCCAACAGATTAAAGTCTTCGCATGTCCCAAGCAGTGTCTCGAAAGGGGTACCGGATTTCTGTACTGTTTATGTCATCTCCAAGGGAAAGGTCTCTTCTATGCGGAAAGCTTCTCATCCGGCCCCTCATGCCTCCCCTCTTCTTGACCAAATACAGACCCTTAAGGAGAAAACAGCCGGTTCTGAAAGATACTTGCAAAAGAGTTTAAGAGGTTCATTTCTCTCCCCGATCACTTCAGATATGCTTCAGCATTACAAGAATGTTAAACTGTTGGAGTGTTCTAATGGTTGCAGAAAGACCCTTACCTAGACCTCTCAGCAGGCAACACGAGTCCATGAAGTAAGTTTCAAAAATATCAGGTCGTTATTTACTGCCAACGAGAAAGATGGAAATACTCCAAGGAATACGGGGTTGCAGATAACACATCCTCAGCAAGAGCAGTTCAAAGAAATAAAACTGATGACTTAGAAGCATGATATATAGTGTTGACCATTTTGGATGTGCATGAATTTGATTAGAGGTAGTAACGATGAGAGGGGAGAGGCGGAGGATTGGTTGAGTATTGTCACTGCAATTGTCACAGCTTCAGTTTCTTTGAATGTGCACTTACTTTACGAGTGATAATGAAACAGGTCAACATGGGATGGAGGAAGGTCATATGGATATGTCACAGGGATAATGTCCGACACGGATTCTGACATTTCATTTGTCAGCTCAGGAAGGCCAAGCACAGATCGCCCATCCTCCATGTTCTATGACCATAGTGACTCCTTCCACCCTCCAAGGCTTTCCACCAGTTCTGATAGGTTATCCGTTCATTCACTGCACAAGTTCGACGACCTCAATTCTGTGCATGAATTTTCATCAGCTTCATATGAAAGTGGACGAACATCAAGTTCATCACACAATATGGTAATATTTTCTCATTCTCAGACTTACAAGTATTTGCTACAAGACAGGGTAATTAATGGCTTCTCCATTACAAGTTGGAAGTAATTTTATCTAATGCGCCTAACTAAAGAGATGCCCACCTACCCCGAGATGGGTTCAAGAGCTATCAGCATGATGAGTTTGCAGTCTTCTTTGGGAGATATTATTCCAAGAAGTATAAAGCATAGAAATTGAGATATCATATCTTGGTTCCTGAATATCTCAAACAAGTTTTTGACGGTAGTAGGCAATTTTCCTGCATTCGTTGCAGAAACAGTCATAACTGTTAATTAGGCCTAACAAGAATCATCATCTATTGCAAACAAGGAAGTGCCTTATATTATAATGCCATTCAAAATTTTGTGTATGTGTTCAGCATGCATTTTTTAATAGTATAAAACAAGGCATAAGAACTGGATGACCAAATCTCAAATTGCGTTCATACAAGGAAAACAAAAGGCAAGTGTCGGTTGCACATAGACGAGTAAAAGATTATTACAATGATGTCTGTACTCCACAAGTAGATATATTCTGTCACGGTTATATAGTTACTTGAAAAACCCAGATCTATCAAAGTAATAGGCATGTTTCCATGAAAGATAATCATCGTGGTACTATTAAAATTTTTACATGATGACTTTCAACCTTTCTGTCCATGTTTAAATCATGCAGGATGAAGTCGAAGCTGAAATGAGGAGGCTGAAGTTAGAACTGAAGCAAACAATGGAATTGTATAGTACAGCATGCAAAGAAGCACTAGCAGCAAAACAGAAGGTACTGAGAAGACAAGTATGTATTTCATGTGAAAATAGGGTACTTGCTTAAACCAAACTAACTTCAGGAAATGGAGATGCATTGCTGGAGACTAGAAGAAGAGCGGCGTCTTGAAGAGGCACGATTTGCTCAGGAAGTTGCATTCTCAATTGTAGACAAGGAGAGAGCTAAGTGCAAAGCAGCCATTGAAGCAGCCGAAGCATCAAAGAAGATGGCAGAATTAGAAGCGCTTCGGAGAGCCAATGCAGAAACGAAAGCCCTCAAAGATGCGGAGGAGAAGAAGAAGGTCTTGGATTCATTAAATCGCAGTGATGCAAGATGCAGGATGTACACTATCGAAGAGATTGAAGCTGCAACAAATTCATTTGACGAGTCCTACAAGGTTGGGGAGGGAGGTTATGGGCCAGTCTTCAAGGGTCACCTTGATCATACACCGGTTGCAGTTAAAGTTTTACGTCCAGATGCAGCTCATGGAAAATCACAGTTTCAGCAAGAGGTAAGAGAAAAGAATTTTTTGAAGCCTTGCACAATACACTTTCTTGCTGAATTTGTAGCTCACAAATGTCACTGTTTATCATCAATTGAGGGACAGAGAATGTCACGGAAATGTCACTAAGTAAATGGCAGTCGAAGCAAACGTTGGACCTCTAACTTCTGTTTGATTACAGCTGAAACATGACTGAGATACCTCAAAAATACCTTACATGCGTATCCGTCCTGCCACAAACAAGTTGAATTAGATCTTATAGAAATTGAATACCGCCAATGAATCTCTCAAAGTCACTGGTGATAGAGAAAAGGGTACGCAATTCAGGATTCTTCACATTCTTTCACTAGTGAGGCCCACAACTATTCGATTTCAATTCTGTTTAAGAGATTTTTCTTTATCACAATGAATTTCATTTAAAGAGGAAGTAGAATTGCAGTGACAAAAATCACATTATCATAGTTAATCTGTCCATTGACCATGATGATGCAGGTGGAAGTACTTAGCCGCATAAGGCATCCCAACATGGTTCTCCTCTTAGGAGCCTGCCCTGAGCACGGGTGTCTAGTGTACGAGTTCATGGCCAACGGATGCTTAGATGACCATCTTTTCAGGCGATGCAAATCCCCTGTTCTTTCTTGGCAACTTCGATTCCGAATTGCTGCAGAGGTGGCCACAGGCCTTATGTTTCTCCATCAGACAAAACCAGAGCCTCTAGTCCATCGAGACCTTAAACCGGGCAACATCTTGCTTGGTTACAACTACGTCAGCAAGATCAGCGATGTTGGGTTGGCAAGGCTTGTTCCTTCTTCTGTTGCTGACAACATGACTCAGTCCCAAATGACATCGACTGCTGGAACCTTCTGTTATATCGATCCCGAATATCAACAAACTGGAATGCTTGCCGTAAAATCTGATGTATATTCTCTAGGAATCGTGCTTCTACAATTAATCACGGCGAAACCACCGATGGGTGTCACTCATAACGTCAGCACATCTATAGAAAACGGGAACTTTTCGGAGATGTTAGACCCTGATGTGCCTAATTGGCCTGTTAAGGAGGCCTTATGCATTGCACAGCTAGCTCTGCAGTGTGCAGAGTTAAGACGAAAGGATCGGCCTGATCTTGGCAAGGTGGTTTTGCCAGAGCTTAACAGATTGAGAGATTTCGCTGAGGAGAACATACTAATTGGCTCATTATTAAGTGGCACCGCAACCCCGTCTCCCCGACACTCTAATTTTCCAATGCCCAGGTAAAAACTAATTCTCTTTACTAAAATCAGGAAATTGGCCCAAAACATCCCCCTCCCACTACGATCTTTGCTGAAAGCACACTTCTGACATAATAAGAAGGCTTCACTTGTTTTCCAAAATGTTGTGGCAGGAGGTGATGGCCGATCCTTTGCCGGTGCATTCCGGAAGCCCAAGGAGCCACTCCAACGCTCTCAGCCAAAACAGCTAGTGAGTCAGAGTTTAACTTTGTTATTAGCATCATCATAAACAACATCCTAAGTTTTCTCAATTCTACATTGCTCCATGTCAGGAAGGTGCTAGTCAATTGACAAATGGAAGACAGTGATTAATCCCAGAAGGTTTGGAACTTTCTGTAACTTTTTCCCCTGCATTTCATGTGAATGCAATTTCCTCTACTGCAGAACAAAGGACGAATTTCATCACTTGATGCCAATTCGAGGACCCGAAAGTGTTGCCTTACAACGAAACATATCCTATCTTCTAAGCTTGAACGTTGCTCCCCCAGTATACTTAGTTACGCTTTGCTTGCAAGAGATCAATGAGTTCGCATTGTGCTGTTTACCGGGGGAGCGGGTACTGGTGGACTTCTGGAAGTATTGTACGCAGGTTCATCCATCCTCAAAGGCCTTTTGATGAAACAGAGTAAATAGTCTCGTTGTATACTGTCACTGTATATATTTGATGATCAGAAGGACCTGTCTTGTATCCATTGTATTTAAAGTTCAGGAGAGACCAAAAACATGCTTTAGGTCAGTTTTGCTTGTTTAGCTTCGGAGTAGATCATTGCGGTTGAGCAGCGGAAATTTCACATGACTTTCTTGTTTCTATGAAATGTTGACCGAAAGTTTGTTGATGCTAGGAATAGGCAGTTCCAGATTCCGTACGGGTTTCATCTGAAACTTAAAACCTACCTATCGGAACAGAAAGAGAAATCTGTCATGCATATCTTGGAACCTGAAACCTATCATGTCATAGATTCCACGGTCTATACAGGTTGTGTAATACTAGGACTTTGACTAGGTCTTATGAGTTGAGGAAGTGGGACCCGAATTAAAAAAAGGAATAAGAATGTTGAAAAGTCAACAAAAGAAGAGAAAAGAAAAACAGAAAAAGTAAAGAATCGTGAAAAGTGGCCTCAGACTTTTAAAGAAGGAAAAGAAAAGGGGAAACAATGGACTTCGGCTTCTTCTTTTAACCAAGAACACGCACGTCGCAAGAACAGAGAGAAAGAAAAGAAAGGGAAAGAAGACGAAGAAGGGAGGGAAAAGGAGAGGGGCTCCCTCCACGTCGCCTTGCCAAGTCGTATCGACACTAATTAGCAACGTTTCGTAAATACTCGCACCCCTCGTTCTTCCAATGGAAATAATTTTTGAATTAGGGCGTGAAGCTTGAAATTTAGTGAAATTTGAGCCTTGTTGTCCGATTTTTTGGTTATTGAGCTTCGGATTTTCTTGGAATTAGTAGATTATGGTGTTATAGAACCGTGGATTTTGACAATAGTGATTTTGAAGAAACAGGTCGGTCGGAATGAGAATTAGGTTTAGTGCTCGAGTTTTGCTTTGCAAACTGCTTGAATAATCTCTTTGATTATGCGATGAGTTGTTTTGTTAGCGTTTAATTTTAGTTTAGTCAATTCATCGTTGAGATAGAGTTTTACTTGATTTTGACGTTGTTCCTCACTTATTTATCAGGATCGCGAGTTCGACGATTAGAATATTGTTTGTTATTTGGTCGTAAGCAATCTTATACTATCTCTTCTTCGAGTTTGTAAAACTCATTATCGAAAGTGATATAGATCATGTAGGTACGAGTTACGAAATGACATTGCTTTTGCATAAAAGCCAGATTGAGCATTTACTACTTCTTGGTTATTCACGAATGTTTTAGAACACGTACTATGCAAGATATTACGAGAAAATATATCCCTTTGCGAAATAGTTTATGAATGGATTTCTAAATGGTATGAGAAATGCTTTGAGACCGGTATTTCTAGTGGATAAAATGTGTTGTGAAAAGGCTATGGTTTTCCGTTTATGAAATGTACTATGGTTTATGAGATTGATTCTATATTAGTAACCTGGTATTGAAGGATGACATTCGATGCTCATGATTGTGATTTGGAATGATCAAGGACTAAGTGCTACACGATGATACGTGTCTCGTGGGAGCCACCTCTAGAGTTATGTATTGCTATATGTTCTGGTCAAGGGCTAAGTGTTACATGATGACACGAATCTCATGGGAGTCACCTCTAGGGCCTTGTAAAGATTGATATGTGCTGGTCATAACGACGGGAGTCACCTCTAGAGCCTTGTACCGTTGATATATGCTATTCAAGGGCTAAATATTATGCGCGAGTCTCGTGAGAATCACCTCTAGAGTCTTGTACGTCAATATGCGTTAGTTAATAGTTAAATGCTACACGGCGATACGAGTCTCGTGGGAGCCACCTCTAGAGCGTTGAGTTGGGTCTTGATCATAGAATGAATTTTTGAAATGTGATTTGATGAGACTGAGTATTAAACCGAACCATTGGTACTTGCTTTGATATTATTGATGAAATGAGTATCTGCTAGCAATAGGGTTATGTCGAAGTAAGATATAACTCTTGTTATTCTTGTGAGTTTGTTGTATTCTAGTCTTGGTATAAATG
>JANUWG010000206.1:0-13976 GCA_025175695.1 Eugenia klotzschiana
TATATCGATTGTCCAGGTCTTTATAAAACATGTGGCTCTTTCGCAATTCTACCACGACACAAGCTCACAAGAGCTTCAATTATGGAAATCGAGAAGTTCTTCAATTTATTTGTGCCATTGAATTTGACGGTCCCTTGCTAAATTCATCTAATTCAATGGTTCATATAAATTTAGTCGGGATCAACGAGCACTTATTGACTGGAAATTCACATTCAGGTTCGTTAGACGAGTTTTGGCCTCGATTTGGACTTAATCCAAGGGCTAAAGCGCACCAGACAGCCTCCATAATATTTCAACGCCAAGGTTATGTCAACAGAACGTCGGAGATTTTAAAATGTTTATCTGTGACATAAATTCCGATTGCATCAAATTGTGTGAGTTCTTTCCTTAACTGTGACTGTCACTAATCCACAGGGCTAGACGTAGAGCATACTACGGTTTTCTTATGAGAGAAACTCTTGTTGCAGCTTCTGACTTGTTTGAAGCACGAAAGGAAGCACAAAAACAATAAAGCTTTTGCCAAGTTTAATCTTATACAGGAAACGTTCCTCCATCGTCGAGCGAAATAAAAATCCTAAATTTACTTATGGTGTTGGGGGGAATAATTAGTTGTTGACATATTAAATGAACCATGTGGTCTGGATACAAAAACACATCTGAGCACAGAAAAGGCGATAAAAATCTGCTTGACTACGCTTTGGACCATAACGTGCATGATTTATATAATAACTCTTAGTATTTTCCAACCCCAATTACATCTAATAACTCACGCAGTGTTTAACCTCGTAATTCCTCAAGAAATAATCTCTCAATCTCACAAAAGAATTACACAAATCTTAATGCAAGATTTAATTTTCTTGAACACTCTTTTGGATGCAATTCACGAACACCACGGAGCCTTGAGCGCCAAATTGTATATTCCGGCACAGGAGTATGCATAAAACCTGCTCTGTGCCCCCATCTATTTATATATCCACCGCCCAAAGAAGCCCCATGTTGGTCAATGATAGAAGTCCACGCTGATTCGTATGGGCATAGAATCGATGTCTCTCTGACTCCTACATGGAAAAAGTTGAACAAACCGACTCTTATAAGGAAACCCACGTATCTTGCTTTGCTGGATATTTGAAATCCAGAATCTTTTGTGTAAAGATCAATAACAACTTCCCTAGTTAAGTCTTCTCACGGTCAAAGTCCAACTCCACCTTGGATTCAAAGTGCAGAAAATTAATTCAGTCTTGAAGAAGGCGACCACAAAGTCCAATTGGACTTTCTTGTCCAGCACTTTGATTTAGATAAGTTTTATCTATGGGCTCGTACTCGGGACATATATTTTAATAGATATCTTACAATACAAGGGAAAAAGGGCAATAAAAGTGCGAAGGATTACTTAGTTCACAGCATACCTACTCGTTAAACTGAATAAAGATGAGCCAGCAAAGAAGCTGTCCAAAAATTGAAAGATATCATCACAGTGAGAACTTACGCTAGAATATTATTGCTAGGGGAAAATAGAGATAGTTGGATTTGCATACGATAAAGTTCCATTACGAACATCCTTTTCCTAAAGATCAAAACTTTCCACGTTCATCATCGAACAAGAGCAATACTAATCCAAGACTAAGTCTAACTCGCCTTGTGAAGAAGGCTGAAGTGAAACTTGCTAATAATAGTGTCCCAATACATCCCCACTTCATCACCAGCCTCCAAACCTCTCCGTTTCACGAACTCTCTGTTCCAACCTCCCTTGAGGACATAGGACTTAGAAGATACCCAGTAGATGAACACCAGTCTATGCTCAGAGCACGTATCTGCATCCCTCACGATGACGCTGGCCCCCTTGTCGCTCTCGACTTGACTTGCTGTCTCCTTGCTCATCCATCGGAGCAAGTGGCTCGTCGCAAAGTCCTTCCCGATCAAGAGCCTCGACAGGGGGCTGAGATCGCTTTGGGTAAGCTTCTTCTTGATCTTATAAGGGTCGAAGAGCAGCACCAACTCTGTCGAAATTCCATTGCGTCTGTCTTCCTCTGTATCACATCCTGAGGCCGCTTTCTTTGCCTTGTGCGTTCTATTGCACTTGGGCTTCTTCTGAACAATTAAAGTTTGAGCGTCAGTGGGTGAGGCCATGTATTTTCGCTTCGGTTGGGCGGGAAAGATTTCTTGATGAGGATTGCCGGCTTCCCCCGTCCCCGAGAATCCCTTCTGGTCAGGCGTGAGGGGAAAGAAGTCGCGAGCCACTGCCGCCGCTGCAGACGAAATATCGCTGGCCCCTTCATCGTGCAGATAAGAAACGCAGGATGAAGAAGAGTCCATCAATGGCGGTGAGCGGGCCTCGCCTCTCAGGTGATCGCCAATGGGCTCCTTCTCGTGACCCTGCAGAGAAGACACGCCCAAGGCAGAGTCCATCAACGGCGATGGCGAGTGGACCTCGCAGATCCGGACGTCGCCGAGAGGAGGGGCTTTGGGGCTGAAGAAATCGAAAAGCTTCATGGGGTTTTGATGGAAGAAACAGAGAAGCTACCTTCGCAAGAACAGAGAGTCGGAGAAATTCAGAGAGAGAGAGAGAGAGAGCAGAGAGCAGAGAAGCGATTAGGACAGAGAGTCGGAGGTTAGAGAGGGAGAATATATAGTTTACCGTTGGAAATTGGAATTGGGAAGGAGAGTGACGTCATCAATCTTGTCAATCAAGTTTTGAGCGTGCTCTTGCGACGCGGAATCGATAGAAACTTTCCTAATTTAAGAGTGGGGTACGTTTTTCGGCTAGATTGCAATGCTATGCACGACCTTTCCTAATTTAAATTGGTTTTACTATGTAATTTGATGGAACCTTTCGACAAAAAAAAAAGAAATCTTTTATTTTTTTATGCGAAAAAGATTTCTAAATAAAACCGTCCTCTTGTTTTTGTTTTTGTATGGATTGGAAAAATAGTTTTGTTTTGGCCAAAGGAAAAGGAAATATCACAAGTATTATTTTTTGTAAGAATGAACATTTTCGTGAAGTCGCAAGAGCAATTCCATTTTTTTCCCAGGTTGCTATCGTGTCATCAAATCTATTTTTGCAATTAAAATCCTTAACGTGCATCACCGTTTTTTTTTTTGTTAATCAAATCGTTTTATTAGTGCTTCATCAGCGTAGTAATGCAACATTACCGCATGATAGAGGGTCAACGCACGGTGCTAATGCGTCATGCCAATGAGAGGAGTTTTTCTAATTTAAGAGTACGGTACGTTTTTGGGCTAGATTGCAATGCTATGAATGAACTTCTAATTTTTTTTTTTGTTAAATTAGTTTCACTATGTAATTTGATGGAACCTTTTGACAAATTTTTTTTTTGATAGAACCTTGGAAAAAAATGAAATATTTTATTTTTTAATGCGAAAAAGATTTCTAAATAAAACCGTCCTCTTTTTTTTTTGTATGGATTGGAAAAGGAAATATTTTTGTTTTGGTCAAAGGAAAAGGAAATATCACAAGTATTATTTTTGGTAAGAATGAACATTTTCTTGACAGTAGTACTGTAAAACTTAACTTGATTGGATAAAAGGAGATATGCTAATGTATAGAGAAAATAACAAAGCTCTAGTCAAGCCGGCAGTGCTCTCTTAGTTGATCAATTTGGTTGAGCCAATCTCTTTATTACTTATACGAAAAATGTAGAACGTGATACTGAGCTTAAACTTTTTGAACTTTCATCCAACTTAGGACCACCGCCAAATCCACCAGCTCAGCCGACACATCCTATGGTTTTCAAAATATTTCTTTGAGACCAAACATCTTGTAGGAAATAAAAACACTCTTGCAGACTTTCTGTTAAGACCAAAGCAACCAGTTGGTTTGATTAATATGTTTATACGAAGGCAATATGGTCAGAATACCCATTCAAAGAGCATTTGTGCACACCTGATGGACATCAGTGACAACTCAAATAGGAACTCCAGTAGTCCGATAATAATTAATAAGCGGTTCATTGGAAAATTGTCACAAAATGAATACTAGGTTAAGGGGAAATAGTGTTCCTGAGTATGGATTTTCAAGAGGGAGGAGAGATGCTCAAATTAGGTGACCATGGGAAGGATGTAAAGAGAAAATACATTACCAAAATGTTCCAACAGTTTATTCGAATCTGTTGTAAGGTTTGACAATCATTATTTCCAGAAAGAGAGGTTTATGCTGAGGATACAAAGTGTAAGACAATCTTTTAGATCTTTAGGACCAGGTGACTTTGTCATGGTGATCAAACTAGGACATACAAGATACTTCAAATTTAGAAGACAATTAAGCTGTTCAGGCATAGAACTCTCCCAACTTTGTATAGGACGAGATGAGTCAATAATAAGTAACAAAAGTAGTATCTGATGTCTGAAGCAAGAGTAAATTTCTTATGCAGGCTCGCTTTGTGGCTTCTGGCATGCCTGTTGAAAGGGATGAACAGTCACAAGAGGATAGAATAGTGAATTTCACTTGAACTGAATGTAAATCACTTAGGCCGGCTCGCTTATGAAGGGATGTGCTTTTCACTGATTGCTTTAAAATTATGCGGGTGGAGTGAGGTGAACTGTAGGCACCCTTACTAATGATACTGAACCAAATTGACTCTGGCAGTTCAATTACATGACTGTAAATTAGCATCTTCTATTCTGAGAAGGAAAAAAACAAAAACGAAGCACGATGGTGAAATTGTACTCAACAATGACTTTAGAAAGGAACAATCATCTAGAAAGGTAGAAAGTTTATGACTATAAGCAGACTTGCTCTCTGTCCTTTTTGTTTTTCAGGTTGTTTTAACATACATGCTTGATATACATTGGAAGCACGTTTCTCAACAACTTAACAACTTATGAAGAACGATCGTGGTATTTGATAGATGCAGGTGAAAGTTTCAAGTCCTTAGACTCCCTTAGCAACTGTCATTGTGTCTTATTGTCCTCCAGTAATGGTTTGATACGGTTACAGCAACATTGAGGAAACTAAGCCAGGCAAGAAGAGGACAAGAAGCTTATTCAAGATATTGAAATCCACAAAACTTCACCGTTCACACCAAGCACATGTTTTCTATTTTCTGTCCTCTTTTTCCTTGCATGGAAGAGTTCTAGGACAAAGAAGGATATATTTGAAGCCTCCCTGGCCTTTCGAAGTAAACATCACTCATTAAAGCGAGAAAGAAAGTGGCAGGTGCAGAGTAATTTGCATTTACGTATGCAAGCTGAAAGTCTGCTTCTTTAGACTTATGCAAGCTAGCACAAGAGGGCATTGGAATATAGGAAGCCAGTATATGGTAGTTAGGTAGTATCAGGAAGCAATTGGAACCATGAGAAAACGCCATGCAGGAGTAGCGTGGCAGAGACACTCTTCCTTCTGAATTTGAAGAAGAAGGAGGTGTCAAGCTTTCCCAATCGATTTCAATTTAAAGACTTTGATGAAGGTGGTAATTAAACTTCTGGGCTACGAATGAATCCTAAAACCAAAACTAACATTTATTGAAGATCGACCGAATGAAAGTCATTATGTGAGCTGGTGCTCCAGATAAAAAGGTTGGTATACAACATGAACTTATATTTTTCCCCTTCCATAGCGTAGTTAAGTAGTAAAGAAGTTCATAACTCATGGTGCAAAATCTCATTCATTTCTTGTCAGACCAACCTTAGAGATATCATCCACTGTTTTGCTAGAAGAGTAACGTGCCTGAAGAAAGTAGTTTTGAGCTGTGTATCTAAGATAGATGCATCTGCCATCCGAAACGGTGTTATGGATAGATCAATTGATTTCGCATCACTTTGTAAATAGACATTAGTACATCGTGAACCAATTTCCATCCACTTAACATTGGTCTATTGCAGTATCGTGGCAGCTATACCGGCCACGGAGGTAGGATGGGCCTGATCCTGCTTTTCTTAAGTTCTTTTTCTCCAGTTCAGCTGAATATTTGTAACTTTAAGCCTTTAGCAACTGGTCAAAGCTAAGAAACCACGAATTGAGAGTAAAAAGCCTAGGCCAATGACAAAGCATTTGTTTCCAACAGCAGCTTTGAATTCAAAAAGTGACTGTGTTACCATATGCAGAAAACGAATTTCAAACAGACATTGGCACTACTAGTGTCAAATGATGCTCATACCTATTGGACAGGGGGAACTTTATAACATCCAGGGCTCACAACTATTCATGATTAACATAATTACCAACAGCATTAGCATAGTAGAATTCACACTAACTCTCGTGTTGCACCACAATGGCGAGTTGAGGAGAACACTGGAGAAGTTTGATCTGTTCATAATCAGGAGATCCAACAGGAAACCCAGAGCTTGAGTTAATTAAAAAGCTTAGGCTATCGACTTTTCGGGTCAACTGAATTGATTGTTTCCTCCGTTTCACTCCAACAACTTATTGGGGATACTTCTATTACACTTGTACTTAAAAACAATCTGTGAATATGAGTTACGCAGCGCGAGGAGTAAACTGGGTTATTACCATGACTGATGCCCATGAGTAGTTAGCATTTGCCAATGCATGGAAAAACTTTTACACTAGGAAGATGTTTCTCGTTAAGCTGACACAAGTCGGATTCTACAACAGAGCCAGTTGCTTAGTCAAGCATGGAAAGTCATACGGCTGCACATAAGGAATATGAGGCAAAGTCATCTCCCATTGTGGAGAATGCACATATGACGGTGAATTCATAGCCAGGTCAGGAGCAAATTCTGCATCCAATTAATCTGCAAGAATGAACATATTGAGCACATCTGCAGAGGTACCTCCGAACACAGCTCACATATTCCAGGATCATATCTTAATGCTCTCCTCTGTATAC
The DNA here is from genome assembly GCA_025175695.1 of Eugenia klotzschiana. NCBI lineage: Eukaryota > Viridiplantae > Streptophyta > Magnoliopsida > Myrtales > Myrtaceae > Eugenia > Eugenia klotzschiana. The sequence continues at coordinate 6,807 of JANUWG010000206.1, forward strand.
TCAACCTATGCCAGATGTTCTATATATGCTAGGTTTAGAACCATAGAGAATGCTGCAAATAACAGCAAAATTCACTTCCAATGTTGGGTATCAAAAACTTGGTTAACGTGAAACCAGATTCGCCTGTTTTAGACAAAGAATAAATGTTTAAGATCCATGCCACCACGTAAATAGCTGAATAAAAACTTGCCATGCCGATTACTTGAGTAGTCGTTCGCCCCTCAACCAGAATGAAAGAAAAGAAACCCACTCTGATTTACCAAAACATCAAATATGTAATGCCTATATGCAAGAGACCTTTATATATAACAGAAACAAATAGCCAATTAAGACACATTGATCAATACCTATCATTTACAATTTGTGCCAAGACAGAACTAAGAAAATTAGATGTTGCCAAAGTACCATTCAAAGATATCACCATAATGAGAACTCATGCTACAAAATTAAAGACATAGAACCAGGCCTCAAAAGAAGTATTCACCAGGAATTGAATTTCTGGGGAAAAACAGAGTTAGTTTGATTGCATACAGTAAAGTTGCATCAGTAATATCCATTTCTAAAGATCAAAACTTTTCCTGTTCATCAACGAACAAGAGCAATACTAATCCATGACTAAGTCTAATTTGCCTTTTGAAGAAGGCTGAAGTGAAACTTGCTGGCAATGGTATCCCAGTATATCCCCACTTCATCGCCAACCTTCAAGTCTCTACGGTTCACGAACTGCTTGATCCAACCCCCCTTGAGCACATAGGACTTAGACGTTGCCCAGTACGTGAACACGAGTCTATGCTCAGAGCACGTATCTGCATCCCTCACGATGACGTTGGCCCCCTCGTCGCTCTTGACTTGACTCGCTGTCTCCTTGCTCATCCATCGGAGCAAGTGGCTCGTCGCAAAGTCCTTCCCGATCAAGAGCCTCGACAGGGGGCTGAGATCGCTTTGGGTAAGCTTCTTCTTGACCTTATAAGGGTCGAAGAGCAGCACCAACTCTGTGGAAACTCCATTGCGTCTGTCTTCCTCCGTATCACATCCTGAGGCCACTTTCTTTGCCTTGTGCGTTCTATTGTGCTTGGGCTTCTTCTGAACAATTAAAGTTTGAGCGTCAGTGGGTAAGGCCATGTATTTTCGCTTCGGTCGGGCGGGAAAGATTTCTTGATGAGGATGGCCGGCTTCCTTTGTGCCCGAGAATCCCTTCTGATCAGGCGTGAGGGGAAAGAAGTCGCGAGCCACCACCACTGCTGCAGATGAAATATCGCTGGCCCCTTCATCGTGCAGGTACGAAACACACGATGAAGAAGAGTCCATCGATGGCGGGGAGTGGGCCTCGCCGACCAGGACGTCGCCGAGAGGAGGCGATTTGGGGCTGAAGAAATCGAAAAGCTTCATGGGGTTTTGATCGAAGAAACAGAAAACTACTTCGCGAGAACAAGAAAGGGCAACGATACAGAGAAATTCAGAGAGAGGTAAAAGAGAGAAGACGAGGCTGGAGAGAGAGAGAGAGCAGGGAAACGATTAGGACACAGAGTCGGAGGTTAGAGAGGGAGATATATAGTTTCCTGTTGGAAATTGGAATTGGAAAGGAGAGTGACGTCATCAATCGTGGCAGTCAAGTTTTGAGCGTACACTTGGGACGCGGACGCGGAATTGAGAGGATATTTCCTAACGAGCTTCAATTTTTTTTTTTTGGTTAAATTAGCTTCACTATGTAATTTGCTGTAACCATATAAGACCAAAAAAAAAGAAATCATTTTTTCATTTAATAAGAAAAATATTTCTAAATAAAACTGTCCTCTGGTTTTTTTTTTGTATGGATGGGAAAAGGAAATATTTTTTTTTTGGTCAAGGGAAAAGGAAATATCACTAGTATTATTTTTGGTAAGAACAAACACTTTCTTGAAAAAATAATTTAAGTAAATAAATCTCTTCTTTTTTGTAAAAAGGCGAAAGCCAAGCCCTAACATGACAAAACAATTCCATTGTTTCCCTTTTCTTGGGGCCCAGGCCGTTGTCGAGCCTCATCGATAGATGACAAAAGGTCGCCCTCGCTTGGGTTGGCTAGGGCTGCCCTTTGCTAGATCTGGCAAGGGCCGCCCATGCTCGCCTAGGCAATGGTGACCCTCGCTAGGGGCCGATGAGGGTAGCTCGTCGCCAGATTGCATGAGAGCGGCCCTTGATTAAGGCTCGTGACCTCTGTAGCCATCAACGAGGCTCAACAGCGAAGAAAAAAAAAAGGAAAAAAAAGGAAAACTAGAAAAAAAAAATATTAAAATATTTTTAAAATTATTCACGTTAGCGCAGGCCATGTCAGGTAGAACCGACCCTACGTCAGCAATGTTCGGACAAAATATACATATAAATTCGGCACCCTTTTTGCCCTCGAAATTCCCTTATGACAAATTCCGCATAAATGTCAAGGACGCTTTGCTAATTCCAGCTCAATACATTTCGAAATATCTATAAAATGAAAATACCATATAATTAGAGAATGCCAGATTCGTATTTAGGAAAACATCAAAGATATAACTCACGTTTTATTGAATGATCGCTTACATATATCTACTTCTAAATATATCAAATATACACAGTTTTACCTTTGCATACCAAATTGCACCATTGTATAAATCATCTGTGCCTCCCTTCCAAAACCCACTCAGAACATTATCCTGGCCATCTTACAAAGAGAGACGAAGCTACATTAAGCCCTGATTAATCACTCAGAGAAACCTGAGTACCTTTTATTTGGACTTCTAGTTAGTTAGAAAGAGAGCAACGAAATGCAAACTCGAACCTTTTAATCATGTATAATCGTTAATCACCTGGGTTGGAAAACAAGCATTCTCTTCTTAAGTTCTTAATTACATCAGCCAAACTACGCATTCGCACAGAGGCACGTCAATGGTGCTTAAAGAAATTAGGCATAGAAACCCAACTTTTCTACAATAGGCCCGAACTACATATCTCTGGGGAAAAATCTACCGTCCTAGCATTTGAGACGACAATGGAGGAAGGTACCATTTCCATAGATCGCCTCTTTCGTGCTGCAGAGTGGATCCAGCTCCGAGTGCAGCGCAAAGTTTCTTGGGACCATCATAAGGGATATGTCCTTAGGCAATATGGAAGGGTAGTTGCATATGCTTCACGACAATTGAGATCATATGAAAAGAATTATCCAATGCACGATTTGAAATTAGCAACAATGGTATTTGTTTTGAAGATATGGCGACATTACCTGTATGGAGAAAAATTTGAAATTTTCATCGATCTTAAGAGTCTAAAATATCTATTTTCACAGAAGGAATTGAATCTAAGACAGAGACAATGGATGGAGCTACTAAAGGACTATGACTGCGAGATACTATATCACCCTAGGAAGGCGAATAAAGTAGTGGATGCGCTTAGCAGGAAAAATACGAGCATAGTCGTAGCCAATTTAATGGCGAGAGAGTGGAATTTACTAGAGGAGACATTGAACTTGAAATTTAAGTTGGAGGTTAATGAGTTGACCAGCATAATAGCGACTTTGAGAATTGAGCCAGAAATCATACAGAGGATCAAAACTTTGCAGCAAGTCAACCCTGAAATTTCAAGGATCAAAGGGGAAGTATCAGAGGAAAACAAGCCAAACTTTCAAGTGATGGAAGATGGTATACTGAAGTATCAAGGGCGACTCCATATTCCAAATGACGAGGCATTAAAAAAGGGACATTTTGACGGAGGCTCATCGGAGTGAATATAGCGTACACCCGGGAAGCATCAAGATATACCAGAACCTTCGTAAGCATTATCAATGGAATGGGACAAAGAAAGATATTGTGGAATATGTCGCTAAATGCCTTACGTGTCAACAAGTGAAAGCAGAGAACCGTAAGCCGGCAGGACTATTGATGCCATTGGATATTCCCGAATGGAAATGGGAACACATTACAATGGATTTTGTACATGGACTGCCAAGAACATCAAGTGGACATGACTCAATTTGGGTCGTTATGGATCGGTTAGGCAAGTCCACTGATTTTGTACCAGTGCGAAAAGACTACTCACTGGAAAGACTTGCTGAGTTATACATAAAGCATGTCATTCGACTACATGGCATACTTGTGACCATAACGTCGGACCGAAATCCAAGGTTTACTGGGAGATTCTAGAAAAGCTTGCAAGAAGCTCTAGGAGCAAAACTTCAATTTCGTACTGTATTTCATCCTTAGATAGATGGCCAATCAGAAAGGGTAATACAAATTCTTGAAGACATGTTACGGGCATTCATTATGGATTTCAAAGGTAACTGGGATGAGAAAATACCTCTAATCGAATTTGCCTATAACAACAGTTATCAGCGAAGTATTGGCATGGCACCTTTTGAAGCATTATATGGACGGACATGCCGAACTCCTATCAGTTGGGATGAAGTAGGCCAAAGAAGTATCATAGGCCCAGAATTAGTGCAGGTCACCACTGAAACTGTATGAGTAATTCAAAATCGTTTCAAAACAGCCTAGAATCAACAGAAAAGTTATGCCGACAAGCGTCAACGACCGTTGGAATTTGAGGTTGGAGATTTTGTTTTCTTAAAGGTGTCACCAATGAAAGGGATATCGAGGTTTGGGAAGAAAGGAAAATTGAGCCCTCGATTCGTCGGACCGTTTGAGATATTGAAAAAGATTAGAGAGATAGCTTTTAGATTGGCACTGCCACCTAAACTATCGCAAGTCCACGATGTCTTTCATGTGTTAATACTTAGGAAGTACCAGCCAGACCTTGATCACGTAATAGACTACGATACGGTTGATGTGGACGAACGCGTGCAATATGAGGAGAAACCGGTGAAAATATTGGACAAAAGGGAACAAGTTTTAAGATCCAAAATTATTCCGTTGGTCAAGGTATTGTGGCAACATCACATTTCCGAGGAAGCTACTTGGGAAAGTGAGGAGTTGATGAGGTGACAGTATCCTGAGTTGTTCAACGAAGGAACTGGAACTTAAATTGTGAGGACGCAATTTTTCAAGGAGGGAGGAGCTATGGCATCTTGACGAACCTGCAGTCACACACAAAACAACCTCTACATCACTAGTGCTCTCCTCAACAACATTCACCACACTGCTTGTGGCCTTCTATTTATCACCTCTGTTTCTCAACTTAGGACAATCTCTCCTGATATGGCCCTCCTCATGACACTCAAAGCACTTCACGCGTCCCTTGGACTTTCTGTGGCATGATTTAGACCTGTTTTTACTTCTGCTGCTACTGGATCCCCGATGCTGCTCTCTACCTCGAATCACTAGTCCCCACGCCACATCTTGCGCTAGACTGTCATCTTGCGACTTTCTCTACCACTTTTTAGAAAATAAAGCAGACTTTACCTCTTCCGAGGTAATCGTAGTACACCCCTGTAACAGTGAATCAGTAAAGTGCTCCCATGACTCTGGTAAAGAAGCCAACAACATCTTACCGACGTTCTTCAAATCCATCATGAGTTTATTAAATCCATCTAGTCGGGTTCTGATAAACGTACCTTCAGTATATCTGAACTGAAACATCCTCTTCAACATATATAAGTGATTGTTCAAACCCTTCGTTACATAGAGCATTGGAAGTTTTGCCCACAAAGCTGTAGTGTCCTTCTCCTCACCTACCTCTATTAGCACTTCATCCGATAAATTCAACAGGATCAAACTCTTACCTTTCCTCATTAATACATCCTTTTTAGCATCTTTCATCGTTTCGGGCAACTTATTCTTGCCCTCCAATGCTTCCGCTAAACCTTGAGTTGTCAATAATACCTCTATCTTGAGGCTCCACAACCCAAAGTTGTTCCTCTCGTTAAACTTCTCAATTTCTACTTTCACGCCAAACATAATTACAATAATAGACTATCTAGATAATAATCAGACAAGCAAAAGCCCCAAATCATAATCTAGAAATCTGAACCAAAGCTCTAATACCAATTGTTGTAATATAATACGCGGAAACCGATGGATCTTGCAAATTAAGTCAACGCAAAAGCCCAAAAAAATAACGAGGAATGATAAAGGACACCAGATATTAATTGGTTCGGTCCGAATATCGGTACCTACATCCACGAGGAGAGCTGGCAAGAACAATCTACTATAATCGGAGAATCGAAATTACAATCGCTCAATACGCTCGTATTTTCCGCACCTAAGTTATACCTAAATTCAAAGTGTTTACAAATAAATAACTTAACTGACATAAGTAATAAACTCACGAAGCACAGATCAATGAATATTCCAACCAAGCAAGACACTCGCGTATGGCGCAAATTGTAAAACATGCGTGCGTTATCCTTCGTGGATCTTCGCGCGCGGCGTTCTTCTTTTTTTCTCATGCGGCACACCCTTTATGTTCGTACAGCTGTGGGTAGGGGTGATTGATTCCCGGTTCGGTCCGGTCCGGTTCGGTTCCCCTCAAGAACCAGGAATCGGACCAATGGTCCCTGTTCCTAATTTGTCGAAACTGGGAATCGGACCGTCGGTCCGGTCCGGTTCTCGAGCGGTTCCATTGAATCGGTAACATGATCAAAAACGGTATTTTGACAATGTTTTAATGCTATTAAAATGCAAAATATTTTCTCTCAAAAGCAATAAAATCGGAACACAAGTAACGAGGCACGGAAAGAGGGTTGTGAAGTGAAGAATTGCGGAAAAAAGAGAGTTGCGAAGTAAACCTTGAATAAGTAAATCGTAAATATTATGATTATTTTTAAAAAAATTCGATCGGTCTAGTCCGGGCGGTCCGGTCTGGTTCTATATCCTTGGAACTGGGAATCGGACCGGACCCCTCTAGAACCGGGAACCAAACCACCGATCCCGATCCGGTCGGGCCAATTTACTCACCCCTAGGTGTGGGGCTTATAAAGGAAACACAAGAAACCCTCTTTTGTTTTTTTTTTTTATATACATGGGGCCCACACACCTTTTCTTTGCTTGCATTTTGGACGCAAACTTCAAAGGAAATATGCTATCCCTTTTGACTCTTGGCCCACAAATAAAATAAAATATATCTCCTCCCCTTTTCTTAGCGCCCATATTTTCCTCTTTGCTGAAGAAGTTCTCCGCTTGTACGGGATCGGTCAAACCGGTCATATCTTCAAGATTTTCTTTAAATCTATTTAACCAACCGATTCATATTCGTAACGATTCAAACTCG
>JANUWG010000207.1:0-13958 GCA_025175695.1 Eugenia klotzschiana
CCACTCTCTCCAGGAAGATGGAAGTCAGAGGGGGCTGAAGAAGCTTTGCAATTTTATCACTTTTACTGGTATGACGTTTATGCTTGCTATCTCTTCTTGAGAACTAACTTCTACAAATTTCTCCTAGTCAGCTCTGACATTCTAACTTTTATCTAGTTTCCAGGGAAATGTGTGGAGGGAGAATCAACTTTGGGAGCCTGGAAAATACTCTGCCTCAATCATCAATAGCGAAATTCTCTAAAAGAAAAAGTTCTGGTATGGAATTTGAGTCGGATTGGACAAAGCACCGAAAGACCTCAGCATATGCTGCATTAGCAATCCGTTCCGCCACATCTTTCATGCCTTGGTCCTGTAAAATTCTTATAACTGAAGGTTACCATGAATATCTCTAATTAGAAGCCTTCCTTTCGAGTTAGCTCATCCTTGGGGAGGTCAATCCACCGATACGAGAACCCTTTGGTCTTTTCTAAGGTGCAGCATCATCGTGAGAAATGCCCAGTTTTGTGAGTGAGAAGAAAAGATTCACGGAACAGGCCATGTGTTTCTCCAATTCAGTACACCAAAGCTCTCCAGTTCGTTCAAAATGTAAACTTCCTATAACAACTCCGATTGTTGATGATTTTGGCAGCCCCATTCTTCCTGGACTGCCTGATGATGTGGCTAAGTATTGCCTTGCACTAGTTCCACGTGGCGACTTTCCATCAATGGGTGCTGTCTGCAAGACGTGGAGGTCAGTGCTCCATAGCACAGAATTCCTTACCGTGCGAAAATTAGCAGGGGTTGTTGAGGAGTGGCTGTATGTGTTAACTATGGACACCGAAGGGAAAGAAAGCCACTGGGAAGTCTTGGACTGTTTGGGACATAAGCACCTGCAACTTCCAATGATGCCTGGTCCAGTGAAAGCCGGGTTTGGAGTGGTGGTTCTTAATGGAAAGCTACTTGTCATGGCTGGTTACTCCTTGGTAGATGGAACATGCTCTGCCTCTGCAGAAGGTTACCAGTATGATTCTTACCTCAACAGGTATATATTCTAGTTTTTTATAAGCGAGTAAGGGTGGGAAGGGGCAACTAGTATACTCTGATTGTTGTGTCTAATTTACGTATTTGTCTTGGTCAAGTTTTCGGGTATCTCATTCACCTGGAAAGTAAATGGGATTCTTCACTTTCTCTTATGATGCATCAAGCTTTGCCTCCTAGACGATAGAGTTCCTGCTAGGCATTGGATTTCCATCCTGAAGCATTGCTATTCTTTGATCATGCTGTCAGATGCCCTGAAAATGGAATGGATAACTGAACATTTGAAGGTTAGAAATTTAGGTTTATGCATTATTCTGGAAATCGCACGCTTATGGACCTGGAGTTTCTCTTGTTGACCTGCTAAAGCTAAATCGAGTTGTTTTCTTGATCACAAATTGTTTCGAGGTGCCTCCTTGTTTTCTAACCTGAATGTGACAAATGCTTCTGTTGTATCGAGATACTGTGGTACATGACTAGTCCATATGAACACGGTCTGCCACTCTGATTCCTATACATTCTTTGCCCCTTTAAATTTCCCTTTTTGCCCTACTATAACCTTTGAGCTTGCACGCACCAAACTGTAAAAGATCATTTTAGGAGATATCTATTGCTGCATGCCTGCAGTTTTTTCAACGTGGGATTTCATTGCAGTTGGAGCAAACTAGCAAGCATGAATGTGGCTCGCTATGACTTCGCTTGCACAGAAGTCAATGGACTGGTGTATGTGGTCGGAGGCTATGGAATTGAAGGTGAAAGTCTCTCTAGTGCTGAAGTATACGACCCTGATTCTGACAAGTGGACCCTCATCGAGTCTCTTAGGCGACCAAGGTGGGGATGCTTTGCATGCAGCTTCGAAGGGAAGCTCTATGTGATGGGTGGACGCTCAAGCTTCACCATTGGGAACTCGAGGTTCGTTGACATATACAATCCCGAGCAGCACACCTGGTGTGAGATGAAGAATGGATGTGTCATGGTCACTGCCCATGCCGTGCTTGGAAATAAGCTGTTCTGTATGGAATGGAAGAATCAGAGGAAGCTCGCCATATATGATCCAGAAGATAATTCCTGGAGGATGGTGTCCGTTCCTCTCACAGGGAGCTCAAGTATAGGGTTTCGATTCGGTATATTGGAGGGGAAGCTCTTGCTATTTTCACTTGAAGAGGATGCAGAGTACCGTACATTGTTATACGATCCCAATGCCGCCCCAGGCTCTGAATGGCATACTTCCGAGATAAAGCCATCAGGTTTGTGCTTGTGCAGTGTGACAATAAAAGCGTGAGGCTTTTGACTGCTTGAACCCGAGAGTTCTACCGAAGTTTGGAATGTACCACCCCCATCCCGTACACACTCGGTTAACTTGCACTTTTTTTTTTAAAAATCAGGTCATGGGAACCAGATTGTTTCTTTTAACTGTAGCTTGTTCTTCCGGTTGTCATGCTTGGATTGCATTTCTGGGTGGTTTTAAGTACATGTTCATATGTACTCGTTCACTATGAAGTTGTCTGGTAATTTGAACTGTCGATGCATGTGTAAACGCACGACTGATATATCAGGAAGTTGCTACTCCCTATTCTGGACGCGAAACGCGGTGAGATCATGTTCTAGACCACTTCAGATATTAAATTTATGCACGTAAATACCAGGTACACTGACATATTAGTCCACAATGTCGGAGAGGAAAAAAGGGTCAGGTGTTCACCGTCGTTGAGTAAGTATTGCTGTCCCTACCATGTGAGTGTCTCCCTTCTTCTCTTCCTTATATTCTGCAATACGGAGCGAAAAAAATCTAACGGACGGTCAAATGCAAGCTGTTGATTGGTCATGCACCTTGACTCCACAACGAGAGAACAATCAATCTCCTCATGAGAGAGAGAGAGAGACTCCGATCTTGCGTTTCAGCATTCTAATATTGCTTTGAACAGCTGAACACTTTGGGCAGACCGTATATTCGAAGAGTGACGTAAACTAGTGCTCTGAATTTTCCTCAATGAGCAAAATTTTTTTTGGTCACTATGCATTTAGCATCGTGGAAAGAGTGCCATTCATATGTTTGTGAATTAGAGTTACATCGACTACGTAAGGAACTAAACTGCCCTCATCAGCTCAGTATTTCAGGTCATCATTTTCGACTGTGTCTCATTTTCCTAACTCCAAAAAAAACGAAAAAAACATATACCATTGAACAGGGTTGCAATTTTTTTGTGGTTCAGAGTGAAGGTATCCCCCAAATTATTGGCTTTTCCGCTAACAATTAAAGGTCACATCCAATACTATTTGATACAGCGATATGTACAATTATAGGCCAAATTTCTTTGGTCTGAGGTAAGTGGAAGCACCCTGCTTCAACCCAGGCAATGAGACTTGCTGTTGTTGCTTTGCCCTCTTTTCCCTCTCCTCCGCCTTAATCTCTATCTCCGCATCCGCCCGCGATCTCCTCAGGTTCTCCATTTCTTCCTCCATGGCTGTCTTCTCTTCCTTCTGCTTCTTCTTGTGCTCCAGCAGAGACGTGTCCGAGTCCTTAACGGAGAAAAACATGGGACCCATTTCAGCCAACCACTGTGGCTCCACGGCGGTGGCACATTGCATGTACTCTTTTGCTGTCAGAACCAGCTCGTGGTAGACCACATACTCAGGCGTCTGTCCCATGCCATAAAGAGCGCTGCTCGGGTGCAAATGGCAGGGCATCCCGGTCCGGCAATTCACGTACTCACCAACGCCCTTCAGTCGTGCTGCATTGTGGAAGTATGCAGAACAGATGGCTTTCCTCACAACATCTGTGTCCAGCCAACTCGAAGTTAGTGGGATTTTTAATGTCTTGAGAATATCCAGCAGTTGGGATCTCACTTCTCGAGCCTTCCGCAAGCCCTTGACATGCAAAAAGTGATCATTACACCAATCCCCTCTATACTGTTTACTTTTCCACTGCCGATAGACATTATACAGTGTTAAGTGGTCAGATTCCGGAACGAAAAATTTCTCTCTTGCAGCATCGCTCTCCTCCACTCTATCTTTTGGCCGGAAAAATACAGATGGCACCGAGAGCATCGAGACAATTGTCAAAACCTCATCTAGGCAACCTAACTGCTCGCCCATCAAGAGCATCTTTGCAAGAGGAGGATCCAATGGGAATTCAACCATTTTCCAACCAAGCTCTGTTAATCCTCCAACATTGTTAAGGGCTCCTAAGACCCACAATTGGTACATAGAATTGAGTATGTTATCCTGTGGAGGTGGGTCCATGAAATCAAAATCTAGCAGGTTCTCCACTTTAAGGGACTTGAGCAATAAGACCACGTTCCCAAGGTTGGTCCTCTGGATTTCCGGCACAGGACTCAGCAGCATTTCATTCAAATATGCACTCTCTGTGTAAAGTCGATAACAGGTACCCGGTCCTGTTCTGCCTGCACGACCAGCACGCTGGTCTGCAGCAGCACGGCTGACTGGGAACACTTGGAGTGCATCCATACCCATTTTGGGATTGTAGACTTTCATCTTAGCGTAGCCCGTGTCAATGACGTAATATATTCCATCTACTGTCAAAGAAGTCTCCGCAATGTTGGTGGCCACGATGCACTTGCGAGCCCCATCTTTAGCCTTTTGGAATATCCTTGCTTGCAAATCAGCCGGCAGCTGGGAGTATATGGGAAGAATCAAGAGCTTACCACTACTTTGCTTCATGGAGGATACAAGCTGTTCCATGCGCTCTGCTAGAGCATAGCACGCTGCTTCGATTTCATCTTGGCCAGTCATGAAGATGAGGATGTCGCCTGGAGGACTGGTAATATGGATGGCCATAGCCTGCTTCACTGCAGCTTCGACATAATCTTCACATGGGGTTTTACTCCATAAGATGTTGACTGGAAATGTCCTTCCGGGTATGTGAAAAATTGGTACGCTGTAACCATTAGAAGTTAAATTTAGTCCTGCATGAACAGACATTCAGATGGGATAAGCTTCTGACAAATGTGACTATTACCTGCCAAAGAAGTTCGAAAATTTTTGTGCATTCAGAGTAGCAGATGTAACGATGAGCTTAAAATCACGACGGCGAGCTACCACCTTTTTTAATATCCCAAAGAGAACATCAGTGCTCAGTGATCTCTCATGTGCTTCATCCATCACGACGACCCTGAAAAAAGTACAAACAGCAAAAAGTCAAGCTCTGCTTGAGAATCCTTTATCTCTTGTCTACATGAATTATTCTCACTGCACGAACAAATCCATTCCAACTCAGTCTACATAAAAGATAAGTAATAGATCAGAGCAGAGAAGACTCTGTCATACCGGTACTTATCAAGGTCAGAATCTTTCAGTGTTTCCCGAAGAAGCACTCCATCCGTCATGTACTGCAAAATGCAAGTGACAAACAAAGAAACAATGATATATGACGGAGTGGAAAATCTAAACGAAAAAGCAGGTATTCAAATTTATCAGGGAACCAACAAATTTTAGAGATGTCCTACACTAACAGCAACAGCACGAAAAAGAATTCAAAAACAACACAGAAAAATCGGAATTAACCAAAAAAAAAAACTTCCTAACAAATTTGCTCCTAACATTAAAAAAATACTCACCTTAATTACTGTGTTTGGCCCAGTCACATCCTCAAAACGAATAGCATACCCCACTTTTTCGCCCAACTCAGTTTCCATCTCTTCACTCACTCTCTTTGCCACACTCATCGCCGCAACACGCCTTGGTTGGGTACAGCCAACGATACCGTTCACAGTGTATCCATCTTCATGCAGATACTGTCACAGCATACAACAAGAAAGAGGTCATAATAGATTCTACTAGCCCAAAGAAACCTACCAACAGATTTTCAGAACAATCAATGACATCGATCATGAAGAGCACCTGTGTTAGTTGAGTTGTTTTCCCTGAACCAGTCTCTCCCACAACGACCACCACCTGATTCTCACGGATAACCTATTGTATCCAAAATTTAAATACAAAAAAAGCAAGGTTACAACACACCCCCAAAAACTAATGACATTCATGACCAACAATAGAATAAGGAGGCCTCTAGACAAATGTAGGAAATCTAAAGATGCATACAGAAAGCAGTAGAACATGTGATTGTTCCCACATTGTCTTTCTTGGGAAAAACTTGTTCCCAGACTTATCAAGGACAAAATATGGTGGGCTTTATCTAGCAAGAATGCAACAATTGCATTTTGCAAGCGATATTTTTCGGCCATACAACATGCACGGTTAGCTGATGAATTTCTTCACACAAAGAAAACTGCTAGCGATGCCATTTCCTTTAATTAACAAAGTGAACAGATTATCAAGACACAATGGGTCAATTTTCTTAACCATGGCCCATGTCCCACAATCACCACTTCACCCCCTCGAAAACCTGACATACTAGGACAACCAAGAAAGAGGAAAGGCAATGTAACCACTATCAATTCACTAAACAACATTTCAGCTATATTTCTTTTCTTTTTCTTTTTTTTGTAAGGTAAGAAGTTGTATAACTCAGCTATATTTCTTTCCATCTCTAGTTTTCAACAATTGTCTACTAATATGTGTTGTTAGCAGTACTGCGTTGTCTGTAAATCGTGTATGTCAAAGTATATCCTCATTAATCTCATAAATATATTCAGTCACCAAAAGAAATAGAATCAACTAATCCCTATAAATTTAGTATTGATTGTTGTGCAAGGAAAAAGAAGTCTTGCTTTTGTTAAGAGAAAATTAAGTAAATCAATCCAGAATTCTCTCATCTTTGCAAGAGACTTGTCAATCAAAGAGAGCTGGGTTTTGACAGCTTACTTGAAGAGTGAAGTTTTCTCATATAATGCTCTTCATATTGTCATAATATACTTATCTAGTTATGGGTTGCCCTATTATTGTATTAAACAGAATCTTCCGTTAGAATCTATTGGAGACGAAATCAATAACAAAAATGGAGTATTGTCCTCATAAACTGGCCCATAATAGTGCACCCAAACTATGAGAGAGCCCAACAAAGCCATAATTGCAAAATTCGAACTTCCCCAGCCTCAATTTGTTCAAGTGAGCAAAGAAACTACAACACTGGTAAGAGTAAATTTGGGTCCTGACTTCAATATTAACCCCATGCCTCATTACCCAATACTAGCCCCAAAAGAATACCTAGTTTAAAACATATATAACCTAGACAAATTACAGCATGATATATTATCCGAAACTAAGCACAACTACATTGAACTCATTATGTAGTAGAAAATCAAAAGTCCAACCTGCAATAACTCATCCCGCACTGAATAAATGGGGAGATACTGCCGTTGCTGTGCAAGAGTTTTTGACATTGCAAACTCACTCACTGCTTCACCATTTTTCATGTGCTGCGCAAACTTTGCCTCTTCTTTAAAATCTACCTCCCCTTGTTCCCCAACTACAGCGGTATCCGCATCAATCTAGATTTCAAGAAAAACAAGCTTTCAGGAATGGGCATTACTACAGCAACTTTTATAAAGAAAGAGAACATCATCATTCAAAGCCGCAAAACACATTACCTCTGCTTCTGATTTCTCAACACCAAGAATATCTCCAAGTTTTGAGCCAGCGAGCTCCCAAAAGCGTTGGCGAGATTTATTCATACTCTGTTTTTCATGGATCTCCCTGACCAGAGCAGATCCTTTTCGTGAGATTATAGCCATATCTGACGTCGGATCTTTGAGCGGCATTATAGGCTCAGCTTGTTTAGTAAAAACTACTCTTCCATCCAAGAAAGGAGGTTTTGTATCTGTGACAAAATACAACAAAATCTTAGCTTAAGCCAGAGCAGCCAATTACAGATATGTGGCAATTCACATAACCTGTGTCATTAGGAGTTTTAAGCCCACACTAAAGCTTACCATGTACAAGAAGAATAACCTTGCATTCTTCCTCCTCATCAAATTCAGTCTGCACCTCTGTACCTCTAACAGCTCCCGATCTCAAGAGTTGTCGGTCTTCCCACTGAGCGTTATCAGCAGTAAGCTGTGACCGTTTTCTGCTCTGAGCAAGGGTCATCTTAGTACCATCCCTTCGAACCTGCAATTGAAGAAGCCAGATATCCTTTAAATATAAGTATTAACACCAAGCTTGGATTCCATCCATTTTCAAAATTTGTAACCATATAAAGATTCAGATTATGCATGAACTAATATCATGATACCGACGCCAAATTACTATCAATATCGTCAAAAGGAGCTTACAGCCCAATCAAGCAACATCATCTGAAGAAACTGAAGATCATTGATACAATGGCTCAAGTAATGTTAAAAATACCAGTCATCATGCTTTTCTTTTTTACGCACACTGATGACAGGCACACAAGCTGATTGCAGGCATGATTTTTGACAAATTTAGACACAAGCTTAAATCAAAGAGATTTTGGACAATATGAAATCCAACAAAGCATATTTTATTTTCACGCAAACTCATGTCACAATAGATGAATCGTGCCACTATGACCCTAAAAGTGCATACAAGATAAAAAGCTTGACCACCACCAGACAGTGATTGTCAGGCTCCTTAACTCATTTGACAGATGAATAAAAGGATCATATCATAATGTACCCGCTCCGAGCGATTAGAAGAATATCAATGAGAAGTGTCACTTTATTGAAATTAAACTAGCCAAGCAAACAGCATTGAAACAGACGCCACACGCTAATTTTGAAATGTAACATATTGACGAGAGCCACTTTACCATATCAGACTCATTAGAACTTTGGCACATGATCAAATAAATAGCAGCAGAGTATCAAGGAGCCCCAGCAAATGTTAATCAGACAGAGTACCTTGTGATCTATGTTAGACAAACATCCGAAATTTAAAAAATCTGAACCAGAACACAGAATGAAAACAGGACTACGACACTCACCAGTCTTTTTGCAAGATCCGCCTCTTTCTTTTGAAAAGAGGCCTCATCTCCAAGGAAAACTGACGACCTATCCCCATCAAACACAGTGCTACCTTCTTCTGTGTCGTACCTGTATGACAGAAGGTACGACAGAAATTGCCAAATTAAAGCGTCTGTCTGTAATTTATAATGCAAACAGTCAAGACTGCACAAAAATAAATATAACGGTCAAAATAAACTTCTGATGCCAAGAAGTAAAGTCCACTCGGTCACGGACGCACAAAATCATATTTACTTAAATTTAACACTGGGCAATGAGTGGAGAGCTGTGTCCGTATAACTAATTACCATGCACGGTCTGCATTGTACTCCATCTCCAAACGCATACTCTCAGAAATCTCATACTTGTGTTCATCTGCCAAGTCCAAATTGTCTGCTTCTCTATCCTGGAAAACGGAAATATAATGGAACAAATTAGAACCAACCAAGCAGATGGACAGCAAGAAAAGCATTTTCTAGCTTTTATTAGATGCCCCACAAAAGAACTTAACAAACAAGAGGTTTCAAAAGTTCTAAGTTTAACTTTTAGATTTATTCTTATAAGAAAAAAAGAGAAGAAGTACCTCATTCGGTTCTGAATTTCCAGCAGAAAATGCAAGTTGATTGGACCTTCCACTGTATCTAGAACTCAAAGATTTAACCGAGGCCCCAGAAGCACGTATTGGAACAGGTGAGGGAGAGACATGGTCCCAAGGAGAAGCAGCAGAACCTTCCAAATGGGGAGAAAATAAGAAGCACAATTACGAAATGAATAATAAACCTAACAGGACATTTCAAACATACCACTAGAATGGGGAGTATGACCACCCGACCAAGGTGAAACCAATCTGGCATCAGGTGACGCCCCAACGAACATCGGTGATGGTGAAGATTGATGGCGCCCTCTAGAGCTAGAGTAACCATCCCGGTGTGGCGTGTCTTGCCATTCCCATCTCCCATCATCCCAGTCAGACCTACCTGCAATTTCCAGATTTCATGACAATTCCGCAATTCTGTTAGGATTACAACTAGGGACTCAGACAACTTCAGTACACACTCTGAGACTCAAGCATCAATTAATCATGAATTGAAAAATTGTTTACTTGTAAACTTATGTTTTGGAAAATAACCACATAAGTGTAAATGGTAAGATCTCCAGATTCTTGACCCTTGACAGAAAAAACAGCTGGCCCAAAAAGAGCTTCTAAATGTATATTCAACAGGCAAAACTGCCAACTTCCTCATCTCTCTATCCAGTAGAAGAAGAAAAAAAAAAGCAGAGATTGCAGAAACAAAAACATGCACATAGGAGAACAAAACATACCAGGTGTCCTCCTGCCATCATATCTACTTCGTTTCTTTCCATAATCTCCCCCGTGACTATGGGGATATCGATCTCGTACTTCTCTTCCATGATATCTGTCTTCACTATCCATACTATATGTCTGTCTTGACCGCCTCCTTTCAGTTCCATCGTCTTTGGAATCCCGCCGCTCACGGCGATGGTGGCCTTCATCAAACGGGGGACTCCCCCTACTACTCTGAGAGGTGAGAGTTGAAACCTTACACAAAAATGAAACGAACAGAATTTTAGTGAATATTCAGATTCGCTTGCAGTTGGATCCCCTCGTCTCTCCAACCCCTCAAGTTTGCTTAATAACTAAATAAACTAAGAGGTTGTGGTGAATCAATGCAGTGGGCCTGTCCTCAAACTACAAATATGAAAGAGATGAATTCTGAACCATAAAGTACAGAGAATTAATTCAAAGCTACATCTTCCACACTACGCTCTCTCCAGTTACACGTTTCCTAGAAACTGCTCCTTCTTGAAAGCTTCAATTGCAATTGCCAAAAGAATATCTTCATGCTAACATTAATGTAAAGTGGTATCCTCCTATTAATGCACTTCCCTGATAAGAGGGCCTTACAAAAGAACAAGCATAAAACATTTCCTAACTCTTAAGAAGAACAAAATGCCAGGTCAACTTTCTTTAACCAGTATCATTACTGAGATGAGTTAAGAAAAAAGTGAAGCCAAATTTTCTTTTTTAAAATTATAATAAATAAAAAAAGATAGAGATACAAGGATGATGAAAAGAGCAGTTAAGAATTGCATAAATGGTAAAGTTAAGCAATTTAAACTAAAAGCCAACTACTGTTGTTAGAAACATCAAGTCAGATACAAACTA
Organism: Eugenia klotzschiana; assembly: GCA_025175695.1. Lineage (NCBI taxonomy): Eukaryota > Viridiplantae > Streptophyta > Magnoliopsida > Myrtales > Myrtaceae > Eugenia > Eugenia klotzschiana. The sequence continues at coordinate 11,086 of JANUWG010000207.1, forward strand.
TAAATAGAAGGACATGACAAGTAAAGTAAAGTCTTAAGAAACTTAAAAATTGCTCATAAATTCTTAAACTGAATAAGTCGTCTCAAAAAAGTATTCCATGTAACAGAAGCATTGATAAAACATCTAATGAAGAAAAGAATGTCACTTGTTATTCAAAAGATTCTATTGATGAAAAACATATCATAACTTCAGTTTCAATAAATCAAAGAGATGCTTATGTAACATGGCACGTTGAGGAACAAAAAAAGATCAACAAAAAATTATTATGTAGCCCTAAATTCACTAATATCTTCATCAAGATTTGAGATCGATGTTTGGAATAGCAAAGGCAGTAGATCTAATGAATGGCCATATGCACCAAACATCAAATTTGCAAGAAACTACTTGCATCAGCCAATCGGTATATCGCAAAGAAAAATTAGAAAGGAGAACACTCACTTCTGAACGTACTGAACCACTTGAGCGACGATTTCTGGGTGTAAGGGTCTCGCTTTTTGCACCAGAGACAGTACTTTCTGCTCAAAGAAAAGAAGAACCAAGATAATCACACAAAACTTCTTCAAACTGGCGAAATAACCTTTTAGCGACTCTTAAGCCAACAGTACAGGAGCTATTTGATAGTTTACATCCCAACAGATAGCCTACAAAATTCGTGAGCTATTTCCAGTACCAACATTTCCAAGAATTATTCAGCAATCCACAACCAATGGCATGAGGCTAACGAGACTATGGGCACATCAAATCCATTGATTCCGGCCGGTTCAACCACTGGAGACTACCGTCGATGATTATTTGAGATAAACTTACTTCTACAAGTGATTATCCATAATTAATTTCACCCACCATATACACCTCAAAGATAGCTATTTCGGCTATCTGCTGCTTTTCCCTTTCTCAGATACAATAAAAGGGACTAGAGCATGCAGCAGCAAAATATACCAGTTTATGAATGTCTTCATTCCTACAGTCAGTTATTATTTTGCAAATAAGGCATCTACATCCCACTTCCAACCAGACAATGTGAAGAGGTTCAAAGAGTGGAAGTCCTCTTCTCCTCAGCACTGGGAATACCCCTACACAGCGAGGACTCATTTTGCCTGATCGTTGACCCAAAACAGCTAAAAAAAAAAAGTAGTCGATGATCAACCACATTGTAAAAAGTTTATTTCCAAACTTCCAACAGATAGCCTAGCATTGAATGCATGTTACTCCATATGGGCAAAGTCAATCCTGGTCCTGAGATTGTAAGCGTATCTTTTATAAAATTTAGATATCCAGTTGATTAACTGACGCTCTCTTCCACATCAAATCAATGGCCTCTCAACATATGAGGAACAATAGAAGAGCGAGCTTATCAATGAAACAGAGTGATTAATAATTTTCTAACCTCGTTGCAACAATTATCTACTCAAATAAATGCATATAAAAACCATTTAGGATGTGCAAACCTGGATCAGAATTTTTGCTTGCAGTTGTCTCACGATACCTCCGATTAGTATTGCGAGCACCATTAATCATATCACTTTCTTCTTCATCTGATGTTGAGAACTGAGATTTCTCTTCCTCATCGATAGATGAAACAACAGAAGTAACTCTTTCTTTAGGAACCTTAAATCCATCATCAACCTTGGACCCTCCCCGCTTTGCAGTTGCAAGAACATCCAACCCTATCCATACATGAAGTTGTACGGTGACTTCACACGTACTGTAGATATTCAAAGCTGGTAACCATTGACAGACAGGACAGGGCACAAAAGATGCCATAACTACACCAAATGAAGGATACAAACCACCAAAACATAATTTTAACTATCAAAACAAACACGAGTTAAAATGACATTGCCAAACTAACTCTTCAATCTAGATAGCTTCCTCTGGAGAATCACATCAAGAATTACACAGACACCTAAGCAAACATCGAATTAGCCCTTCATAATCAGTAGCAGCCTAGCTTCACATGTAATTGGGATGACCAAGCAGAGCACATTTTTGTTTTTGTAAGACAAGATCTGGCTTTTCAAGAAATAAAATTCTTTTCCTTTCCTTCCTAAAGACACTTACTTTAACCACAATTCTTCCTCAGTTACAGTGAGTCTCCCAAAAAAATATTTTCTAAATACCACTCAGGACATGTCCAGATTACTTGACTGAATTTCAAATTGATTCGCCACTAGCAGTCATGGGTAATACTGTCTCACCAGTATAGATTGAGCAATATAATACAAACGTAAAAAGCTTAGCTCAGTTAAGATAGACCAGGAGATAATTAGTATTCACAGTAAGATATCGGGGGCAAGAGTTAGTAATTCTTAAATTCTCCACAAGACTTATCTTACCTAACAAAGATTTCCTCTCAGAGGGTCTAAAGACTGCTCTCTCTTTCCCAGTAATACATAATCCAGTATCGCCACTCTTCACCGGTTCCAATGTATCCTTGTCCTACACGAAACCACCCAAACATGACAAACTGAGTACTACCCGAATACCAATTCATCATAAGATAAACACAATTCAAGAACACAATGAATTCAACCGTGCACTGAAGCTGTTGATCATCGCATACCTCCATCTCTGGTGCTCAGAACCCGAAACAGAAACGATCGCGGCTGCAACGACGCGACGATAAAGAAGCGGAGGAGGGAAGTACGAAGGGAAGACAGTTGCCCGCGTATACAGTACCAGGTACTGCAGATTGGAGCAACGGGCCAACGCAGACCGAGGTTGACGGCGACGGCGGAGCAGAGCAGGAGGCCGCGCACGGAGGCGAGTGCAGAAGGCGATCAGGCGACCACGATTCTGGCTTAAAGCGTCCGTAGAGATCGAGCGTGCGCGGGAGAGAGAAAAGGAGATAGCGCGCGCGAGCAAGCTAGCCA
>JANUWG010000208.1:0-13953 GCA_025175695.1 Eugenia klotzschiana
GTGGGTTGTCGGCTCGCGGAGGAGGTAATTTCGTGGCTGTGTTGTTTGCTCCATCATGACCGCCGCTGGTCATCCGTTGATCTCCGTTCATCCGGACGAGCTCAAATTCAATTGTATACTCTCTCTCTCTCTCTCTCTCTCTCTCTCTCGCTCTCTCTCTCGCGAACACACAGCAATGTCTACTGAGATATGTTTCTAGAGTTGCCTGTAATTTCACTGTCTCAGCTGTCTTATTGAGATTGGAATGGTGGGCTTCTTGACATTGATTGTTGCACCCCGCAACCCAAAAAGAAAAGGAGGAGAAACAAAAGAAAAGAAAGGACATTGATTGATGCTGGTACGACTGGAATCAGTGTGTAGATGTCCGTCGTTGATGACCTTACGTCTTTATGTTAACTTTCGTTTTATCATTGATGAAAATCAAAATGGAGAGACAACACTTTTCGATACCATGGATTTCCTGCAAGTTTGCTGTGGGAATTCATCTTAGGTAGCATTTGATATAATTCGGCACTTTTGGCTCGGACAAGTGCAGCGCTTCGTCGGTTTCTTATTTCGGTTGTAACTGAACCGTTCTTTGAGGATCAGAAAGGCATGTAAACACGTTTGAGAATTATAATTTGAACGGATCTGAGTGACAGGTAGTTGTGGTTGCATGAAGAATAGAAGTACAGTTAAATTATTTGCATTATGTTCTTCGTCTCACTAACAGTGTTCAAGTAGTTAGTGTTATTGTGTTCAAAAGCACATTTTGTTATCAATGTTGTTGTGCATGTAGATGAAATATTGCAAATCCGAGAAGCTGTGAGATCACATGGGGTTTCATTTAGTAGAATGTTGACACACATTTTTTGTATATCGTGGTGTGAGGTCTCAACAAGTTAAATCATTTTTTTGAGACATACTATGTGATTTGGGGTAACATCACCTTTTTCCTCTTTGTTGATACTGATTGGAACTTGGTGCTTGTCTCACATGTGAAGTGTATTTTTCTTTTTTATCCTCTGGCTCACCACAAGCAATAGCGTTAGAATGCTTAGCAACCCGAGTCAAATGTGAGATATATAAACTCCAGCCTAATCAGATTTTCAAGCCAATTTCATGCTTGGCTATCATCAATGCTTTTGGCATTTAAGTCTTTTCAAGTTACAGACTAAGGTCTTTGTTCCCTTGTTTGAAGCATCTATTCTCAAAGATGTGACATATGTTGAGTGCAACTGGCTGAATGAATGCTCAATAATGTCGTACTGGTTTTTGTAAAAGGAAAAGGGGAATATCAGCTGTCACTGGTCATTTCTGATGTGCTTGTGTTATTCCATATAAACCTGGTTGAGTGATGCATTACCATCATGGAGTTCTTCTCTGTTTTTGCAAGGGTTTCGAAATTAATTAAGCTCTTGGCATAAGCTGGAATTTAGGCCTTAGTGGTCTGATCGATTGATTTTTCTATTCAGTTGAGCTGGAAAAGCAAAGCTACTGTGATCTTAAAGTCGTAAACAACACAGAACACCATGTCGCTTTTAAGGTACCATCTATCGTGTTTTTTATTTTTATTTTTATGTTGGTCGAAAGGTGCTGTCTATTGTGTTAAAACATGTTCAGATTTATGCTATATATACATTTTCTTGCTCACATTAGTTCTTTCTGTTTGATATGCCAGGTTAAAACAACTTCTCCTAAGAAGTATTTTGTACGACCTAACACCAATGTTATACAGCCTTGGGATGCATGTTTCATAAGAGGTAGTTTGCTTTGCCTTCTTCTTCCTGGGATACCCTTTGATGTTATTGGTTTTGCTTTCCCATGTATAAGTACATTGTTGGACAACACATGTTTATATTATCCTTTTTATGCATCTGGTCATGAGATGTGAAATTGCTGTATTTTTCCTTTTTGTTTGTCTAATTTAAAATGCTTTTGCTTTCTTTGTTCCTTGCTTCGTCTGAAGTCACTCTCCAAGCTCAACTGGAATATCCCCCTGACATGCAATGCAAAGACAAATTTCTCCTGCAGAGTACAATAGTGCCACCAAACTCAGATGTTGATGACCTGTCTCCAGATGCTGTAAGAATATCATTTACAAAGCACAGGGTTCCCATTTTACTGACTGTTGCACTATAATTTCTTTCTTCTTCTAGTACAATCAGGCTTGTTCTTACACAAATATGCTATGATTTGTTGTCCAGTTCAATAAGGATGCAGGAAAGACAGTAGAGGAATGCAAGCTGAGAGTTGTATATGTTTCTCCTAACACAGGTGAAGAAAGTGTGGTGGACAATACGCTCAAGAGCTCCAGACAAAGTTTTGATGACTCCACTGTGAGTCTTTCGGATTGATATATGTAGTTTCTCTTTTTTTTTCTGGAATTTGATAGGTAGCTTGATCTTTTATCCTCCCCTCAAACTTGGTAAAATTGCTTCACATCCATGATGCAACAGACTAGAGAAGACATAACGCTAATTAACGGGGCAGGAACGTGAAAGGGGAGAGGAAAAATCGGTAACCCACTGGATGCAACATTTCCTGATTTATTCTTCATGCACCAATATTCTTTTTAGATTTCAGTCTACAGGGTAGATTTGTGGAGAGAACTTTGATCATTGCATTGGTTTGCTAAACAGAATAATTATGGGTGAGGTTGACTTTTGAAAATTGCGAACTGTCTGCAATGATTCACAGTTTATTGCCAAGCAAGACAACGACTAGAATATACGAGAAAACAGAAGGAAAGGAGCACGGAAAGATGAAAAAGAGCCCTGCACCTTCTTTCCTTTGGTTTTCTCGTATTTCCTGCAAGACTTGTGGACCCATAGGTTGTAAAGACAAATATACCTAATGACAGAAATAGTTGTTCCTGGCCATTATAACTCTGTTTCCACAGAAGTTACTTCAAGAAGTAGAAAATACGCATTCGTACATATTGATGTACTTTACTACACATTTTTTTAATTACAATTTTGTGCTTATTCTCTGCTATGTTGTTATCCTAGAATCAGTCTGTGCAGCAACTGAAGGATGAGAGAGATGCAGCTGTTCGGCAAACACAGCTCTTGCGGCAGGAATTGGTAAATACCTTAATCCTCTTTGATCTCATCTGCTAGACTGATAGTTTTAGTTGAAGAAAAAAGGAATTGTTTAATTCCATGCAGCCCATTTAAATGTTTGAATAGATGATAATGATCACTTTGGCTATGCAAGAGGTGCAAACATTTAAGGTTTCAAACTTTTTGCTTTACAAGATACTCTAACCGATCCATGTTAGAATGCATGTTTGACTTAGTCCTTCCATATCTGAAGGTGTAATTGCGCTGCATACTTACGATGTCCAGGACATGAGATACCTTAATAAAAAACAGGGGGAAATGATGGGATACAAAGCAGTGTCTTGTGAAGTTCTCCATATTAGATATCACTTTGACTTCTCTCACTTGTCTCTTTTTCTTGAAATTTAGTAAAATTTACTCGCCAAACATCTTTTAGACAAGTTAACGCAATGATAATTTGAACTCTCCGGTTGAATTTTTCTTGTGGATCTTGCTCTTTTAGCTCTAAATCACAGGATCTAGGGTGCAAAAATGATGTGACCGGCATGTGTTTCTCACCTATTCCATGGATTAGGCCTTTCCATTAAACAACGACATATGGAACTCTGTTGTCTAAAACAAATTATAAAGAAGATCCTGCCCTCGGCAGAAAATTTGCTCTTATCTTCTTGTGCTTCAGGATATGCTGAGGAGACGGAGACATCGGAAAAGTGACCCAGGCTTCTCCCTCAAATTTGCGCTTCTTGTAGCTCTCATTGGAATCATGGTTGGGTTCCTTTTAAACCTATCACTCTCTTCACCAGCGGCGGAATAAATTCCCACAAAAGAAAGTATCGATGTCGTTGTAAAATTTTGCTGGCTCTGTTTGGAAGCAAGTTTTGCCCATGTTTTTCCCTCTGCTTTCCATTTTGTACATTCTAGTGTTGCACATTCGTGTCTTATAGGCTCGTTTGTCAGCTATTTCCTGGAGAATACCTGGCATTAGTTTGGATTTGCACCCATCGAATGATCATCTGTCAAACTTGTCGAACAGCGTGCGAACGGAGTTTATGGATAATTTTTTGGTTAAGTCACATTTACCTTGACTCTTCCTTTTGCTAATTGTTACTCCGAATTTGCAAAGTGTAGTAATCAGAATGATAATTCGTCTCCGAGTCTCGAGAGATCTTTACAATCAAATTGAATTCCACGCATCATGGGTGAAGAAGTTTACTCAGATGAAGAGAGAGGGCAAGTTCATATTCCATTCTGACTTGAATATGTTCAAGTTCTACCACTTATCATATGAGTTAAAAGTGTCATCGTCAACGTTGGCATGTACAAATTGGATTTGGGCAGACAAATTGATAGCTTTATGGCTAGAAAAGGAAAAGCTGATCAATGTCCAAAGACCCGACCCGCCTTAGGGATTAGAACTGAGCACGACTAAATACAGCCCAAAAAAGGGCAGAAAAATCGTGACTCAAATATGGAATTGGAGAATGGCTTACCTGACATATTTGAGCATGTTGTTAAGTTTAGGGGATCGATGAAAATGATACCTGAATTTTAGCTCGATGGGCAATGTTGTCTCTAAATTTTTTATTTATTCAATGTGCCCTTTGAATTTTTCGTACGTGTTCAATTTAGTCCTTGGACTATATAAAATGTTCAACGTTATCCTTCCATCAATACGAGTTAACAGAATTTCCTGTTTCAATTTCCAATCTGATATGTTAGAATGGTGGACAAAAAAAAAAATGTTACACATGAATTATCCATGTAAAATATTCAACTCAACTGAAAATATAAAAGACGTTTTATTTAGAAAATTGATTATCCATGTCATTGGATGTCATGGATTATTATGTTCTAATTTTAGTTGAATATTTTACGTGGATATTTGATTTGTGACGTTATTTTTTTGTCCACATTTCAAATTTATCGAATTAAAAGCTATATTAGCAAATTCCATCGGCGTGAATTAATGAGAAAACATCATCAAATATTTCATATAGTCCAACGACTGGATTGAACATGTGCAAAAAGTTCATATACCACAATCAACAAATTAAAAATTCAGGGATAACATTGCACATTGGACTAAAGTTCATGTACCATTTGTAAAACAAATTAAAAGTTCAATGACTAAATTAAATATATACTAAAAGTTCATGGACCATTTTGAAGAAATTAAAAGTTCAGGGACAACATTGCATATATGTAAAATTTAAGGGGCTAAATCGAATAAATTAAACGTTGAGCTAAAGTTAATATTATTTGTGCCAATATTTCTTAAATTTAAGCGTACTCATCAGTGGGACCTACCCATCATCCGCATAGAGCTGAGCGAATAGGCGGGAAACTCCGCACGTGCCAATCTCAAACCTCACACGCGCGCATTTCCCTCTCCCCTCTCTCTCTCTCTCTCTCCCCATTTCGCAGATCTCGCTCTCCAAATACGCGCTCTTGTCCTCCCAGCCCTCACTCCGAACTCGGCATGTCAACTCACCCCACCGGGTCGCAACTCGGCCCCCCAGCACCGACCTCCTCCTCCTCCTGCTCGAGCGACTCAGAGAAGGCATGGCACCTCCTGTCTCTCCTCCTCTCGCTCGGTCGCCCGTGTAGCCCTCTCGAGCTCGCCTCCAAATGCGAACTCTTTCCCGCGTCGCCCAATCTCATCCGCCGCCTCTGCGACATCCCGAGCTCCCCGATCCATCTGACGGAAGACCTCTTTGTCACGCTCTCGTTCGCCGCCCTAATCTCGCTCGCTCAGTTCCTGACGAACTCGAATCTGGTCAGCTTCTTCTGCTCGCCTCGGGTCCAGAGGTCGTGCTTCAGGAAGCGGAAGGGGAGCATTCTAGAGTGTGAGAATCTGCCGCCGGTGAAGAGGAGAGCGAATTCGGAAAGTTACGTGGATGAGAAAGTCTATTCAGATACTAGCAAGGGTAATGCGCGTGGTTTGTCTTGTTTTTAGTTTCTGATGTAGGATATAGTCTGTCTATTAGTGCATGTTCGTTGATTGAGGTGATGTTTTCGATACTAGGCAGGAGTTGCGGTCCTTTCTTGTGCTTGCCTGAGGGGAATCAAGATGGTTGTAGAAAGGTAACGTTGGCAACTGTTCTTTGCGCTATATATTTCAACATCGTATCATCTACCTATGTATTTTCTTTTTCATAATTAAGTTGTGGATCTTACTTTCATTGGTTGACGAGGTACTGTGTTCACTTACACCGTTCTCATGGGTAATTTTGTTGGCCCGTACACTCTGCGTGATATCAGGGGCAATATAGCTGTGCAGCAGTTGTTTAGGTAGATTTTCTTGCCACACGCAGAGAAATAGTTAGTTCTTGAAGTTTTGGACTGATTAACAGCTTACTTGGATCTTACCAGTTCTGGATTGAGGGAAGGCATACGACTATGCGTTTGGTTGATTAAATGTGTCGTGACTAGGAGCGTGGTTGCTGATGTTCTTGATCTACTGATATGCTTGCTTAAGGTATAATGCACACACCTCAGTCAATGCACAGAAGAGTGTTGTCAGCAAATAAAACACCATGCTATGCCTCTGTGTCACTGTTCTCTAAAAGTGCAAAATTTTGGAAACTTGTGGACCTGCTTAAACAGTGATGCTTGGTGAGTATATAGAACACAAACCCACATGCTCTGCTAAGAAGACGTGTGCTAGTAAGCCATGAATGTTTTGACAATTACAGTTTCTCTGATTGATGGGAGACATGAATCAGCGCTATTGTTACTGGATTTACTTCATGTCTTATCTGAAGTAGTCAGGAGCCTGACATCACATCAGAAAATTAAACATGGTGCACTGTCATTGTCTTAAAGGGTCTTGTATTCATGCCATCAACTTCATATTTTCTTTTGTCTTTGATCCATTGCTTCAGTCACCACCTTGGTTTACAAACCTAATGACAATAAATTATTAATGCAGGTTGATTTACGTATTAACAAAGACAAAGTCTGGACAATAAACATAGAGCAAAGTAAAATGTCAGACATGCGAAGCAATCTGATAACAACTCCTTGGCTGTTTGTCAATGCTACTACAAGACAGTTAGGCTGGTCTCCAAATGAAACTGACCAGAAAGGTCAAGATGATACAATAATGACCTTTGCAAGGGAAAAAGCACAGAAAGATGTAGTTGCGTTGAATTACCCAAATAATTCCTGCAAAGCTGAAGAATTTTTGGACATATCAAAGATTCAAACATCCGGAAATGTGGTGCCACCTATACCTTATCTGGTGCCAAATGTTTCCCATGGAGCGTTGGGTAATCCTTTCGTGTGCAAAGAAACAACTGCTGAAAAAATAGATTCCACTGAAAATGCAGACTTCGGTCAAGCATTTTGTGAAGGGGTGGATCAAGAAAAATTGTTACTGAATGAGGCTGAAAAAACAGATCATGCTCTTGAGGGAACGAGTACACCCACTAACAATGAAAGAAACATGCCAGATGGTCAAAAAGAAGCATCAGTGAGTTCTGACAGACTTACAAGAGACATAGAGGAGACTAACATGACATTTGATGCTGCTCCGTTGGACAGACCATTTGAAACAGAATTTAAGTGGAAGTCTGAGGTGAATTGTCTCGACAAGAGACCTTCTATCAGGAGCAAACCTTCCTTTCCAGAAATTGAGCTTTCTGGTATGAAGAATCTTTTGTCAAAACCTTCTGCCAAGATGAAAGCCAGTCACAAGGATGCAGGGTCTCTGAGTATGCAAGCTCTCTCGAAATCTTTAGAGCATCGAAACACTGTTCAAACTTCGAAGGAGAAAGAACAGGTGAAAAGAGGTCAGAAATTGATGAATTTGAAGCAGCAAGCAAAGGATGGTCAGAGTGGCATGTGCTATCAGGAGAGGAAGGGAACCTCCACTTCTGCATCTCTTAGAGTGAGCTACAGTTTTTTAGTCATATGGCATGTTGCTGGCTAAAACTTTGCGCATTGCAATGCCAGAGACATACGAAGTCATCTGGTTTATAATCATCATGCTGCATTCAGGGTATGTTTCCTCGATCAACGTTTTCTTGCATCATTGTAGGTTCAACTGGGGACAAAAGTACTGCCCGATTTTGAATCTTATATTGTGGAAGAAGAGGAAGGTTCAGGTAGTACCGTAACAGAAATATTGTGTTTAGCTAATGATGAGACTTATCTGCTAATGAACTGACTATGAACTGCTTAGACTTCTAATAGCCTTCTTCGAACCTTGATTGCTAGGTGGTTATGGCACTGTTTATAGAGCATGCAGAAAAGATGATGGGAGTACCGTTGCCATTAAATGTAAGTGAAACTCTGTGCTTTACTTGATTCTTCTATCCCACACCCAGGCGATGCAATATCGGACAATTACTGTTTCCTTAATTGGATCTATTATTGTGATGGGTGCATAGACTTCCTTTTGTTGAAATCAAATACTAATTGATTAGCTAGTGAAGATTTATATATCACGGCATGTGTTTATGGCTCACAGGCCCTCATCCCAAAGTACATCAGCACCACATAAACAATGAGGTCAAGATGCTGGAAAAATTCGGGTAATAGTTGTTCAAAATTGTGATTCAGTTTGCTGCATATTTTTCAAAGATATTACTGACACTCATGTGATTTGTTAGGGGAAAAAACTGCGTAATAAAGTATGAAGGCAGCTTCAAGAATGGAAATTCTGATTGCTTTATTCTGGAGTATGTAGAACATGACAGACCTGAGGTAATTGGGGCTTCTGGATCAAATATTCTTCATTTTTCTTGATTTTTCTTCTCTCATGATGTCTTCAACTGATTTTCAGGTGCTCAAGAAAGAAATAGATGTTCTCCAGCTACAGTGGTATGGCTATTGCTTGTTTAGAGCACTTGCTAGTCTTCATAAGCAGGTTAGGTTCCCGATACGGAAGTTCTTTCCATAGAAACATTTTCACCCAACAGTGAATTTGAAGAGTTCTTCGCAATTTGACAGGGAATTGTTCACAGAGATGTGAAACCAGGCAACTTCCTTTACTCTTCCAAGGCTAACAAAGGTTATCTTATTGATTTTAACCTTGCCATGGTCAGTAATGCCTGATCTTCATGATTCTTTTTTTTTGCCTCTCATTCATGGTTTTAATGCACAATTTGTAATGTTTCACTTTTTTATGCTTGTCATGTTTTTTGTAACAGGATCTTCATCAGAAGTATGGAAGCAAAAGTAAGTATATCATCTGTTGGTTGTTCTAATACAAAATTGACAGGCTGTCTAATTTGATTGTGTTTGACAAACCTCAGCAGTGTCACATCCCGCTAAGAAGTTACGAGTAACTATTGCAATTTGATTTTTATGAACTTTAGGATTGATGGCCAAATCTCTTTCTCAACCTTTATGTCTTAGTTTCTGTCAAGAAAATTGTAGTTTATTAAGTCAAACCTACTAGATAAAGCTGTCGTCCAAATTTCAAGCCGCAATGAAATGCCAATTGATTCCTTTTTATGATGCTTGTGTTGATATACTACTCTTGCTTCCTTATTGTCACAATAAAAATGATGGAGACTCAGTACCCTTCTACACTGCAGACAAATTGAAGTTGGGGTATAAGCACACCGAAGATTTCTACCCTCCTACATTTCAGAATGCAAAGTCTCTTACTCCAACTAAGAGTGGGAAGTCCACAAGGGCTAAATCTTTGAGCACACTCAAGCTGGAGCTGGAGGAGGTAAAGGGTTTAAAGTCACCTGTAGATCCCAAGAACTTGAAAAGAAAGGTTGTGGACCAGAAGAAGTCTTACTTAGCTAGTTGCAATACAATAAGGAGCCAAGGTCCAGATGGTTCAGGCATAACCTCTACCAAGGATTTGACTAGCGCTAGTACCCCTTCAGCCAAAAGGCTGCGGGAACCTTTGCCACGGCATGGTCGGAAGGAGCTTATAAACCTTTTGCATGATGGGATGCACATGAATCATGAAGCATCCAGCGTTCCAGCTACTCTGAGAAAAAGGGTAGCTGCTCCCAGAAAATCAGAAGGAAAGCTATGTATCATCTCCCCAATGCCTCTTCATTCAAGAGGTGTTGCTGTTTCTGGTGCTGGCTTGAGAAGGAGTAAGGGTATATAGTTTGCCATAGATTTCCCATTAGATTACCTTGATCATAAGACCTTGATGTCGATCATTGTTTTATTATCTTCATTTGATTCTCAGGTGATCATGGTAAAGAAGGGCCTTGTGCAGGGACCAAGGGCTTTAGGGCTCCAGAGGTGAGAATTTAAGTCATTAATATTAGTATATGGCATCCTTTTACTAAACTAGTTAGGTCACTTTTACAGGACTTTTGACTAATTTGAGAAACTTAAGGCATTTTGAAAGAGAACGAGAGGTCTATGTACCCTGATCACCCTGTTATATCTACCACTCCCTATTCATCTCTGGGAAAAAAAAATGTAGTGCTAAGATCCCTGGCTATCACTTCTAACATAGACACAGTTATTGAACTCTTGTTACCCTTATTACATCCACTCTCCCCATATGAGGTACGAGGAATAACTATTGCACGTTTGTGACTTTCTTTTATAACTGCCGCACTTTCCAATAATCTTCTCCGTAAAAGTAGAGAAGCTCAGTAATCTTATTGTGCAGGTCTTGTTGAAATCTCCACATCAAGGTCCCAAGCTCGACATTTGGTCAGCTGGGGTCACCTTGCTCTATCTAGTGATTGGAACGTCGCCCTTTCTTGGCGATCCAGAGCAGTATGAACTTTTGCTTTCACTTTATTTTCCGAATCAACAAGAAGATTTTTGTCGTGTTTGAGGGCATCAAACTCCTTGCAGGAACATTAAGGAAATAGCAAAATTGAGGGGCAGTGAAGATCTATGGGAGGTTGCGAAGTTACACGACCGTGAATCGTCATTTCCCATGGTACTTTGAAATTACTTTATTAACAAATCGTGGAAAGCTTCTTGTTTGATTAATAACCAGGATCCCTCGTTGCAGGATCTTTATGACACACAGTCGTTGGCCTCAATGAATCTGCGTGATTGGTGCCGAAAAAACACAAAGAGGCCAAACTTCCTCGAGGTGCTCCCGCAATCACTGTTTGATCTTGTGGACAGATGCTTGACAGTGAACCCAAGAGCGAGGATCAGTGCAGAGGAAGCTCTGAGGCACGAGTTCTTCGCACCATGCCACGAGGAACTGAGAAAGCAGAAGCTACTCAGACTGGGGATCAACCAAGAATCGGGAATGAGCCCTCGCATCCAAAGAAACGATCATCAACCGCACAACGTCGCCTCACAAGCTAAATTAGTTGGTTAAATGACTTTCGTCTTGTAATATAACGCTTGCTTGAAGCTTTCCCTTAATCCACCTTCGGTCTCCTACCTTTTCCAAGAGAAAGTATCCATTGTTAGATGTTGTACAAAGATGTAACATTTAATTTCCTTTCCATTCTTTTGTAAATTGTGAGATGCTCGAGCCGTTGTAACTAAACATTATCCGAGTCGACCGTGTTAAAGTCGAGGGCAAGAAAACCCCAGATGTAAGTTATCCTTAGGCAATCAATTTCTTTTTGACCGAACAAAAATTGTTTTCCTGGACTGAGAGATTTACTCATGAACTCCGAATCGTCCCTAATACCCCCATTCACAATCCAGAATGCATGAAGAACCAATTTGCCAACACCCTCATACCAGACACCAAAAAAGTAAAAAAGAAGAAAAAAAAGCAAAAAGGAAGAAGAAATCTTCTGGCATCCTAGGGCGCGCATGACAACATTTCTATTCCCTGGCTCTATTTCTAGCCAGAAATAGATTTTTCTATTTCTATTCCTTGGCTCTATTTCTGAGCCAAGATATGTGTTTGATAACGACAAAAAATTTCTATTCTCGGAATAGAAATTCGTTTGATAACAGTTGAAAATTTCTACTTCTGAGAATATAAATTATTATTAAAAAATATTAGTTACTATTTAAAAATAAAAAATTATTTTTTATTCCGGCGGCGGCGGCGGCGGCGGCGGGAGAGGGTGGTGGTGGGCGATGGATTTTATTTTTTTGTTCCAATTATGTAAACTTATTTCTTGTTTTTGTTCCAGAAATAAAAAAGTAACTTTTTTCTATTTCTCATTTCTCTTCCAAAACTATTCCCCAGCCAAAAATTTGTCCCTGGAATAAAAAAATAGCTTTGCGTTACCAAACGGATTTCTATTTCAAAACTGCTCCCGGGAACAAAAAAACAGAAACATAGAGAAACAGAAATGTTATCATGCGCGCCCTAATAATATCCATTTCCCTTGACCAATAGGATGCACGTTATCGATTCGTACCAATGCTCTGGAGACAAAGCTACATGCACTAAGTTCAAGTGACGATGTGGCCAATCCTTTTTTTTTCTCATGCACAATGATTCTGATGCTGCCACCCCAATTCTAGGGTGATTCATCAAGAGAGTAGAACCCTAATAAAAGAGTCCCATTGATTTTGATATCACTCTTTATTTCGATCTACACATATAATTACATTTCCAATTTTGACATTCATGATAATGACATATATGGACACTTATTATTCGTTCGGCAAGCAGGATATGAACCGGATGAGAACAAGAGAAAAAAATGCAAATTTAACAAAATCGTGCCATCGCGTTCTTTCATACTTTTTAAATCGATGTAAGAAATAGGGAAATGGGTATAACCTAAACTATGAGGATATCTATCTATGACCTTTATTTCATTCCTCTTCATTTCAATTTCTCAATACGTTAGCAGATGAGATTAGATCAAAAGTGTTTGGCATGAAAGGTTGTTTGTCGTTTCTTCATCCAATTCCAGACCAATCACATTACTCACAGGTTGGCAATATTTCCTGCAGGGATTATGAACTTTAGTATAGTTTTGGAGAAGATATGCAAAGAATTATTGACCCTTTGGCCAACATACTAATATATGTCCAACTAAGATCCGGACAAATAGCGGAGTTGGCAGCCAAGATGTCCATGTCTATGTGCATAATAATAGATGTGTGTGTCCTTGCCTATAGTTATTTTATTCAAACGCACGCATGAAGCCATGATGTTTTTCTTTGGGGTTCCCCACATAAAATCAATGATTATTCGCTTGAAACCCTAGAATGTAATAATTTGAAAAAATGGATTTTTATAATGGGGATACTAGTGGACAAAGGCCGGCCGATTCCGATGCTTGGATTCATTCTTAATTTGTTTGCTCTTCTAACGTATGTTCAGACATTCTCCTGGTACTTGATAGGGAAATTACTCGTTAAGTATTCTTTAATCGTGGTTGCATGCGCCATGCAGATTTTTTAATCTCTCTCTCTCCCCCCAATATAATTTAATCATTCGTGCAGTTGCCGATCTGTTTCTTCTTTTGTTTTCTGGATGAAGACATTCTTGTTTCCCATGCTTAGCCTTAGAAACCATCCAAGACCAGTGACAAGTTGCGCACTAAGCTCCAACATACTTGACGACCGTGATTGGAACTTGGATGTTGTATGCATCAACACTACATCGTTACTCTTAATTTTCAATATAAAACGATCTTTGGGTGTTTCAACCACCATTACGTTGTTCTGCAAATTCAAAACAGAAGAGAACAAAAACAGTGAAAAAGTAGCTTGGAAAAAGAATCGTTATTAGCATCAAGAAATATGAGAACGTTCTTAACCCCAAGAGGTCGGCCAGATAGGAGAGTGTTGTAACAAAAACTCGAAAAAAGATGCAGAACACAGGAATTTGCGTGGTTCGATCAAGGTGATCTACGTCCACGGGCGAGGCAAAGAAGATTCCACTATAATCAAGAGAGAGTATAGATATTAGAAGTCGATATCATCAATGTCCACAAAAGAAAAAACCCAGTCGTAGTATAAATAGTGCCCCAAAAACCCAACCCTCTGCTTCAGGAACTAAATCGCAATTTTTTCTCCACTTTTGGGC